>PVKU01009284.1:0-63371 GCA_004027475.1 Anoura caudifer
GTACTTCCAATCCAGGGCTTCTCTTATGTCCCACTATTATTACCTGTAAAACTTGCAAATCTGAATTGTGAAAGAATCGCTCGCCTCTAGAGTGGAAGTATCAGATTCTTTTGCCCAGAAGACTTGCACCACAGGTACCGCTCAGCAGAGACCTGCTACTCCAGACAGCCAGCAACTACAGTCTTAGTGGGAACTGTTGGGACTACCCACTATGGATTCAGAGCTGGCCTTCAGGAAGGGCAGAGTAAGGGCTTGTAAAAGTCCATTCCTCTATGAAGGCAACAAGAAAACTGCCAAAAATTATAAAAATCAACCTTTTCACTACTCTAGAAATTAGCCGAAGGCATGTACCAGTTCAAGGAGCATTTGTTTGACAATGACACCAACACAACATCTCACTAAGCAGAGAGAGCTTGCAGCCCTATTAGCGCCCCACCTCCATCCCCTCCGCCTGGCCCCAGGGCAGCCCCGAGCCCAGCGGCCTTGTAGCAGCAGCAGGTGCGGCCAAAACCAGCAGCCTTCTGTGAGACAGATTCAAAACTCCTCGAAAATGTCTGAAAAGAGGCAAAGAACTTTCCAATCCAGCAGTCTTGCTTCTTGGTATTTCCCAGAAGAGTCGAAAACTTACGTTCACACAAAAACCCGCCCATGGGTGTCTGCAGCAGTTTTAGTCATAATTGCCTAAACTTGGAAGCAGCCTTGACGCCCGTCAGTAGGTGAATGGACAAGTAAACTGTGGTACAGCCAGACCATGGAAGATCATTCATCACTGAGAAGAAATAAGCCACCAAGCCATGAAAAAATGTGAAGGAAGCTTAAATACATAGTACTCCTTGAAAGAAGCCGACCTCAAAAGGCCTCATACTGTATGATTCCAAGTATATGACATTTTAGAAAAGGCAAAAATACGGAAACCGCAAAAAGATCAGCGGTTGCTGAGCTGAGGGAGGGATGAGGAGGCAGAGCCCGGAGGAGGCAGGGCCGTGACAATACTCTGTGTGGTACTATACGGCACCATATAGTATGTGTGGTATATGGTACCATAATGGTGGGTTCGTGTCATTACATGTTTGTCCAAACCCCCTGGGGTTGCCAAAATAAAAAAGGCAATAAGCCATTGCTCATGAGGATGTGGAGGAATTCCAAACTTCATACATTGCCAGCGTGAATGTAAATGGAGCAGGCACTTTGCAAAACAGTTTGGCTGTTTCTTAAAATATAAACTTAGACTGTATAACCCAGCAATTGCAATTCCACTCCAAGTATATACCCAAGAGAAAGGAAAACATTTCCATGTAAAAACACAGTATTTTATAGCAGCGTTATTCATAACAGCCAAAAACTGAAAATAAGTCATATCCATCAATTGATGAATTCATAAACAAAATGGGGTATATCCAATCATAATTATGCAGCAAATAAATAGAAATGAAACAGTATTTATTCATGCGGCAACACAGATGAACCTTGAAAACACCCTAAGTGGAAGAAGCCAGTCACAAAATGCGACATCTTGTCTGAGTCCATCACTACAAAATGTACAGGGGCAGGAAGGAGATGCGTGGGTACCAGAGGCTGGGAGTTTAGGTAGTGGTGATGGCTGTGAATATAAAATATACTTCACACCACCAAATTGCATGCTTTAAATGGTGAATTATGATATGTGAATTATATCTTAATATAGTTGCTAAAACCAAAAAATATTATAGATTTGTTTTACTATTAATTATGTTCTATTTTATATTTTTAACATACGCACACACACAAAACACCAAGTGACCAGGACACCACAGCTCTTTCACTTCTTCTCTCAGAGAAAGTAGAACCATTTAACTACAGAATAACTAATCTAGGCTAAGATTGCAGAAATCAGAAGATATTAAAACAGGTCTCTTTTAAAGATGAGGTCTTGCTGCAACCTGGGACAATGACACATGTGTACATGAGGAGGTGACAATTTCCATACCAAAGGTATTCTTGGCTGGTTTAGGCTTTAAAAGGCATGTTGAGATTGGGGATTCTTCAAAGTTAATACTGAAGGCTAAAACCGTTGAGATGCGAGAGAAATTGACCTTTTTAAAAGTAAGAAACAATCTCACTAACCTGCTTTCTGAAAATTCTGAAAAGTCATTCTGAAGCTCAAATTTGTGTAGAACTTCTCCAATTAGGTAGCCATTGGAAAACGCCTTTGCAAATGACTTGGGATCTGAATTTTAAACACAGAGATTTAAAAGTAAATATGCTGCGCACAGAGTTTATACATTTTCATTATGTGCTCATAGAGTAAAACTCCATAACTTAATCTGAACTCAAAAATTCCATAAAAATGCTTCTAGAAATATTTTTAATAACCAAATTGAAGTGGAAGAGCAGAAGTCTTCTCAAAAGTCATGCATAACTATATATCAGTACTTGATGATGTGAAATTTTGAAAAAACAAGACAACTTCTGATCAAATTAAAACACAATCAATAAAATTTATAACCTCACATTTAAATGCAAACCTTCACTATATTTTATAAAATTACACTGTAATGCCCTAGTTATTAATTCAACCTGTGGATGATGCTGGCAGAGTATTCTGGCCAAGTTAGGTGCAATCTAACTTTTTTAAACAATAATTAAGACTTAATTTTAACCTTTTTACAACGGAGATTTTATGAAAACCATCTGCACCTTCTAAAATGAACCCTACCGAAAATAGTCAAGCTTTTCCTTGGTGCTCAGGGCGTTACTCTGGTCCAGCTGTGGTTCTGTGCGGTGATGGAAAGCCACCGCGGGAAACAGGCTGCGGAGCCAGAGACACCTGTGTTGAAGTCTTGACTTTGCCCCTTCCTTAGCTGTCTATTTCCTGAGTTTCTTATCTCTAGAACAAACAGAGCACATCTATGCCTATCTTGAAGAGCTATTTTAAAGATTAACGGTGATGTAGGAGAATTGCTTAGTAAGGAGCCTACCACATCGGAGGCACCTGATGATAAGTGCCGAAAAAAAGAAAATGAAGTGTTAAACAGAATTTGCTTTTAAAAAAATGTCCTTAGTTTGGGGTCACCTGTATTTTTTTAATGAAGTGAAGGATATAGGGTTACATGGTATTCAAAGATGATATTTAAGCCATCATCTCTCAAATGATTTCAAAATCCTGCAGAACTCTTCAACAGGTTTCTGTAAGGGTCTTTTAAGCAACAGCAGTCAAAATGTTGCACTATCCATCACTGCAGCGTCCCACGCTCATCCGTCCCAGATTGCCCTCTGTTACCTACTTGACTGATAATAAGGCAGCTGGCTGTGGGTGAAGAGATGTCGATTTGTGGACCTGATGCTTGGTGTGTGGTTGCAGCGGGGCCGAGTGAGTTTTTCCATAAAGGCCACTGCAGAGAGACCTCACTCGGAAGATGGCACATTATCATAGGAATCAGACTCTTGCCTATCTGACACCAGCCCACAATTTTGCCCGAAGTTTTCCTAATTTTTGTGCTCAAAATATTTTATGCTCTTAATAACACTTTTATACTTAGGTGAATCAGCATATAATGAAGCAGTTTAAAATGGTGTTAAGTATTCCCACTGGTCTCATTCGCTCAGTATGAGCTCCTGAACTGTCGAGCATTAGAATCTATTGACCGTGTCTTCCAGCATCTGCAGTAGTAGTTGTCTTCGGAGCAAATGAAATCCAAATGGCTGCTTCTGCCTCCAAAGGGCAAGATGTGCCACCTCCTCCTCCTGAGTCATTGATGCTTTCTCCTGTCCTCAGAGACCCACTACTGCTGGTCACCAATTGTGTTCCCTGGTCTCAGCTGCCACCACTGTCCCACTGCGCCATCTGGGCTGCTCTGGGTGTGCCTTGCTTCTCTTTCTTCTGTTGCTTCCTTCTCTCTGCTTTTGCCCTTCTCTCTTCCCTAGTCCATCCCCATTCTTCTCTTAGTTTTCTGAAGAGCCACTGGACAAAGAGACTATGGATTTCTATGAATCATCTAATGACTGCAGCTCTGCACTCAGGAGCCACCAGGCCCCCAGCACTCAGGTGGTCTCATTCATCCACCCTCTCCCTTGGGATTTTGCCCTAGGCCTGTTGTTCATGCGGACCGAATGCCTAAAGTCTAGCGCATGAATAACTGGGAAATAATTGCATCCAATTCCATCACTCTCTGTAGTGGGCAAACAGTCAATAGCCAACTGTTTGCTACAGAGAAATAAAGGTCACCAGAGAAATAAAACCATAATCCACTTCCTTTGAATCAGCATGTTGTATTGATAGGGGACTCAAGACTTGGAAAATTTTAGTTTAAGGTAAAAAGTTATAAGTCTAGCAAGTAATGTGTATGTTAAAGCTTTTGTTTCAGAAACTACAGATAAGGTCCATCCCAGCTCCTGCGAAAACAGCTGGCTCCCTGGGGCACTGATAGAAGATCACAGCCTGGGGGCATCTGGACCTTTGGTGTTCCACGGAGAGCTGATGACCACCCTCCCCTGGGAACAGCTAACTGCCCAGAACAGGAATGCTGCAGCTTCGCTCATCCAATCCTGCTTGAATTTCAAAGCCCTCACCGCTCCTTGTGTATCCACTCACCCCCACCTTAGAAAAATTCTGGCCAGGAAAGAGTAGGGAAGATGATCTGTTAGGGTATGAACCCACCATCTTCTCAGATCGCCGGCCATCTGAATAAAGCGCCCATAAAGATTCAGTCGCTGTCATTGCTTATTGGGTTTGGTAGTGACAGGCAGCCCAAATGCCGGCGTCTTTTCCGGTTACAGTATTAATAAGGCAATTCTGATACGGATAAAATGGAGGCATTTATGGATATAAAGGTCAAAGAAGAATAATAAACACTTATTATTTCATTGTCAAGGAGTTCACTACAAATAACCAAGTACAGAAACATCTGTCTGCAGTTGTATATGCACAGGATGCTTCAGATTTACTGCGCGCTCCCCAGACTGAAAAGAGAACAATGCGTGAACAACTACAGCAACCCACAAAAGCAACAAAGGGAAAACTAAAGGAAAATATGTGCAAGAAATAAAGAAGAGAGAAAAATACATTCAAGAAATTAAAGAAGGAAAGAAGAAAAAATATATATATATATTAAGAAGTATGAGAACAGATAAGAAGCCAGAGGGAGAAAGAGAGAGGGGCCGATGGAGAGGAATGGTAAGGGAAAAAGGAAAAGCAAAGGGAAGTTTATTTTTGCCCCTTGGTTTGCCATATTATTCTTCCCGCTAAATGTTCCTGAGTGCCACAACTAATTTCATGACAGCCCCCCTCTATACGTTAACTCGCACTAACAATTGGAATTCCCTATGAGAAGGAAGGGGTGGTTGACTCTCGGACAAGGAGCAGCATGAGAAATAGAGAGACCACGGGAGCCCAGGGACGAGCTCCACGCTGAGCTCCGGCACGATTTACACCCAGGATGAGGTGGTTGGCCACCACTCAGCAGTGCCTCCCATCTTCCAAGCTGCAGGACTGATCCCCATCACTACAGTTCCCCTTGCTGAAATCGTGGATGTGGCCCTTGTGAAAAGTCTGTCTCAGGCAGGGACAGCGGGTGAAATGGTCCATGAGCTTCTTCACACAGCCGGAGGCAGTCCTGAGGCAACCGGAGAAGACACGTGAAGGAGGGAGGCCTTCTGTGTTCCAAAACGGCAAAGAGGAGAGCACGAGCTCCGGGGGGGAGCTTCTCCAAGTTGGCCGGGCTCCTTGCTCAGTTAGAAGCCCCTGGGCTGTGGACAGCTGTGCTAACCTCGGCTGCTCGTCTTTAAGAGAAGGGGAGTGATGGGCTCCACTTCATGAGAGTTGGTTTGAGATATTGTATGTAAAGTGGTTAGCATTCCTGGCATATAGCAAATGCTCACTGACATTTGTTATTATTTGTGTCTCCTCATTTAAGATAACAGGTTCCATTAATTAGACAATTCGTAAGCTCAAGAATAGATCCTCAGTACATTTTTGACTCATGTACTCAGTACATTTAAATAACTATAATACATTTTTTTAATCTTCACCCGAAGACATCTTTTCATCACTTTTTGGAAAGAGAGGAAGAGAGAGGGAGAAACATGGATGTGAGAGACATCGACTGGCTGCCTCCCGTATGCGCCCTGGCCAAGGATCCAACCCGCCTCCTTGGTATGTGCCCTCACCAAGAATCAAACCCCAAACCTCTCAGTGTATGGGATGATGCCCCCACCAGCTGAGACACACTGGCCAGGGGGTACAAACATTCTCATTTAAAAGGTAACTCAAATTTCAGAAAACAAATATTTGACGTTGTTCTTAAATTCAGATACAGGCTCACAGAAAAGCTGTAACACTCCCTCCAGAAACATGTGCAATCAAAGCAGGTGATTTCTACAGCGAAACATCTCAGTGGGAGAAGGAAAGAATAAACATAGCACAACAGCATTTCTGGTCAGATTTTGCCATTAAATGAATAAAGAGATACCTGGATTTTGGAATGGTGGATAGAAGTCTTTAGACTTATACATTCCATGCCCTGCGGCCTCGACTCCTCCAACAGAAGAGCAAAGATCCAGCCTGCGATATCAACCACATTTAAAAAGCCAGGCAAATTGACTTTCATTCGAGAGAGCGAAGAGCAGCTGCTGAAGGCTGGGAGCCAGCCTGGCCCCAGCAGGCCTTGGTGTTCCCAGGACCTGGCCCAGCCCTCTCAGCTTGACCTTGGCCTTCTCCTGCTGAACATAATCCATTTCACAGCACACCAACACTGGACAAAGCCACTCTGAGACTTCAATGGATCAAGACAAAAACAAAATCCCTCTGTAATCCTATTTGTACTCAGACAAAAACAATATTGTCCAAAACACTGAAAGACCAACGTTGGTCCAATAATCCGACCATTGTGGGTGGCTGCTGCTTTTTTTACTAATCGTGGTTCTGCCACGCTCCATCCCCTCCACTTCCCGGAGAAGACACTCCATCACAGAGCTGCCTGTGCTTCTGCGAGGACCCAGCACTGAGCCAAGCACCACCTCCCTGAACCCTCCTCAACAACGCCTAACACAAGACCGAAGGCTATAAATCCTTTCTCACACCCTCTTATTGAGATGCCCCGCGGGTCTCCATGAAATGTGTTCTCTTTTGTTGGCAGCAAGTCAGTAAACTCTGCTTTGCTCAACTACAGGTTTACACTGTGCTCTTCGGGTAGAGGACTCTGACAATTTCTTTTCCTCCAGTATGATAATCCGATGCGCCCTCTTCTCCTTTGAAGACTTTATCACGGTTCTCAAGGTTTACTATTTGAAAGAAAATCTCTAGCTTATTCTGACCTTCTTAAATCCTTGAATTTTGGGTGACATTCTATCCTTGAAATTTCAAATCTTAAAATTTTGACATTGATTTACACAACAGCCTTGTGTTAATAGATTTGCTGTGTCGATTTCTTACCAAAGGAAGCCAAGTTTTAATCAAGGGAAATGCTGCTGAACTAACCAGAAAATATCAAAATATGCTGTATTATACAAGAAGCAATATATTTCCTAATGACCCTGAGGGATGAAGCATGAGAAAAATGCGTGGTTCAATGACACCAGATTAAAAGAGGAGTGAATTAAAAGTCAGTAGACTCTGAATCTACCGCTCACTTGCCACTACCTACCTGTACAACCCTAAACAAATCTCTAAGCATGTCTTATTTAATGACCTACATGCCAAGAAGGAATTAAACAATGTCTAAGATTCTTTTTGATACTAAAGATTCTTTTCAATTCTAAAATTCTATGGCTCTCTGATTGGTAATGTCATCATAGGCCAATAAAAGATCACCACAATATATTATAAAGTATATAGAAATAAGTACTCAATAGGATATTATAATATCTCCTTACAAAAATAAAATTTGATACTTTTGAAAAGGTCTTGACATAAGACCTAATCAATAAAGTACAGTTAGTGTGCAAGGGGACCCAAATAAAGAATGCCCTTAAATCCTGGGACAAATAATAGAAAATATCACCCTGTAAAACAAAAGTTACTGGGATTTAATATAAAAGAACAAAATTAGCCAGCTATGAAGACCCACTTATACAAAACAGAAATGAACAAGGAGCATAGCATGTATCTTAAATTTCAACTTTTCTATTTAATTGTTTTAAATATCATGTAAATGATAATCTTTGGCTATATTAACTTTATTCAGAGTAGAGATTTGCTGTGATGGAAGAATACACAAATATTTCAATTGCAGAAACCTTTGTAGTAGTAGCAACACTGGGAAATAACAGTGAACAGTATGGTTTACTCCTCCGCTGATGGAAAAGGACGAGGGGGAGGAAGGAGTCTGACTCTAACAGAATCTAGTCTCATCTAATCTAATCTAATCTAACCTGTCACAGCGATTAGATACATTATCTCTAGAGAAGATAAGCGAGACAAATCAAATATTAGCTTAATCTGAGAGTTCTCTTGGTAATACCTAATGTCTAGTTTTCAGTGACCAGTCTAATCTATAAATCTGGTCTTCCGTGTACCAGCACATTAGGATGGTGAGTGGTGTTCAACGGCCAGGATAGGTTATCCTGCTGTCCTTTCCTCCTGATAAATTGGTCCCTGATTTACGAAAGCAGAAACATGTAACTTCAGTTAGTAGGAAGCATTTTCTAACTTGATGAAAGTAATAATACAGCTTCGGAAATCACAAAGTGGAGGATCAACGAACCCAGAGGGACCTTTTCAAGATGAACAAATCCATAAGGTTCAGCTGGGAGCCTCCTCTCAGACTTTCATGTAATAAACAATTATTTACTAAATGCCTATTATGTGACAAGCACTATACCAAGCATTATTCTAAAGTGAGAGACAGAAGAACAGTTGAAACAATATATTTGTTTAGTATCTTGATGTAATAGATGTTCAGAACTGTGGTAGGTAATTTTCATCTGCAACCTCATTTAATATTCTCCCAAATAGATAGCAATTCTTATTCTTACTTTTCAGGGTATAAAATTGGGACCTAGAGGTTATTATTTCTACTTTGGATACTGCAAAAAATGTCAACATAGCCACACCCAGAATCTTACAGAACACGGGCTGTCTTGTACATCCATCTTTACAAAGGATCTGATTCGTACAGTGCATGGAATTTAATGGCTTCTTCTCAATTATTGAGAATGTTCAGTTATTTATGGAGAATATTTTTGTGGTGAATTCATAAGAGTTTTGTAAAAACAGAGGCAAATAATGGAGCATTCTTAAAAATCTTTACAGCAAATCCTTTAGTAACACTACATTACTTAGTTTTCATTATAAAAATAATGGCTTGAATTTCAGGTGTAATTCTGTGTTGGGCAACTCTTTGTATTCTAAGAGATTTCATTCATATACACCACTAAGCAAGCATTGTCTTCCAGGGGAAATGGACTGGTTAAATTTAACTCACTACAAATTCTCAGCTTTGGTAACATAGATATTAATCTTCATTTGTTGAGACCGACCAAGTTTCCAGTGACTCCAGAGACCTCACCCCATTATGTGGAGGGAGACTTCTCAGTTGAGGGTCATTGGAATTCATTTTCTCTACTTCTGATATCTGGGGTAGTCCAGGCGACACAAAATTCAATAACATGCTTTACCCAAATTGACTTCTGCCTTTCAGAATAATTCAGAAATCAATTCAGTTTAGCTGCCTCTCCAAAACGACTGAACATTATCCAGTCTCATCAAAGAGGCAAATGCACTCATGTAGCATTCTCCTACTGTTTTCTTTGTCCCAGCAAGTAACTTACAGACAGAAGCACTTCTAAACAAAAACTCAGAAGTCCGCCTTTGGCACTTCACCATCTAGGAATTATGTTATGCACTGTGAAGTTAACACTGCCTCAGTGGTTGAATTTTTATATTTTTGTGACTTCTAATTGAACAATAATTCCTATAAAGGGAGCTCACATGAATGCATTTGGAAGAGCTGACCTTTTAAAAATTAGATCCCCTAAGCATTAACTCTAACATACAATAAAGTGCCTAAGAGAACAAGTCAGAGATCTAGCTTCAAAATCTAGCTGTGTGACCCTGAACAAGCCACTAAGTTCTCTCCGCCCCTTTACTCATCTGGGGCGATGCTTCATAGGGTTGCTTGTTTGTTTGTCCGTTTTAGGGCTTAGCACAGGGTCTGGTATGAGTGCCTAAGCATTCAGTAAGGGGTTGCGAGTTGGTGTTATGCAAGGGTGCTTCTGGGAATACAGACTGAAATGATTTAGACTAAAATCCTCTTGTCTTGAGCAAAAACCATACCAGCTGGGGAACCATTCAACCAACCAACCAACCAACAAAAACCTCCTGTTGTTGAAACAAACAGAAAGAAGGTGAGGCAGAGTGTGGTGCTGAGTTGGAATGACTTGGCTATTACAGAAGTTGTCAGCATATAAAATTCCTCTCTGATTGTGAGATTTGGAGACTTCGGGTGGCAACTTGATAGTTGGGATAAAATTAGGCTAGAATAAAGTGAGCTGTGGGCAAGAGTAAATACCGGTCAGAAATAACTGTTTTTAAATTTGGGGCTAAAACTGCTAAATATGTAGATGGTAACATATTCTGCATTAATTCTTCCCACACACCTCTCCTGATGGCAGGTAAGTACGGAAGGTGCGACTGGGGTCTATTTTATGCTGGAGGAAACGCACTCAGAGCAGGTATTGTAACTGGTCCGGGAGCACAAACATCTAGGAGTGCGGTACCTGGCTTTAAGATTTCCTATTTCAGTGGTTTCCCGCACGGCAGGATAGAAACTGCAGGGTTGGGCCCACCGGGGTGGCAGAGTGGGAATGGGAGAAGCCCGGAGGTGGCTGCGGTGAGGGAAGAGGGGGCGCTTGACAGGCCTAGGGCGCTGCCAGGGCCCCGCGGGCGCGCCACCAAGGCAGCTCGCGACAGCCCAGCCACCTTCCAACAGCGCGCCACGCTCGGGCTCCGCGCACCGCTGGCCCTTGCCCGCTCTCTGGGGCTGTGTCACTCACTCACGGTCTGGGACACCTTCAACTCTTGGTTGAGCCACTGGCACAAGATCTCCGACATGATTCGGCCTGGGCCTCCAACAGCAAGTAGGGAAACCAAGCCCACCGGCTCGCGTCCTCCTGTTACCAAGGGCAACTCGTTGCTAAGGAAGCGTATCCTGGCCGCAGCTCAGCGAATGGCTAGGAGAAGAGGGGCGATAGAACTTAGGCGCGGAGGACAGAAAATCGTGGCCTGCCCCCTTCTGGCGGGAATGACTGCAATGTGCGCAGGCGCAAGAGGCTCCAAAGAGCCGGATGCGTGCGTGAGTGAGCGTGTGTGAATGTGTGTGTGCGTGTGTGTGTGAGAGTGTGTGAGTGTGTGTGTTGGTGGTGGTGGTGGTGGTGGTTCCAGGGGATCGAGAAGTTACCGAGGAGTGGGTGGGTGTGCGGAGGTGATGAGGCAGGAGAAGCTATGGACTGAGCAAGGGGTTCTCGGACGAGCAGGAAAGGAAAGAGCCTTGATGAAAGGGGACTTTTTTTCCATTTTGTTTGTCTTTTGAAGAAACCTGTTGAAGATCTTGCTCTAAGAGCAGCAATTTGGTCATTGATTTAGAAATTGGCGGTATAAATTGCTGTATTGTATGGGCTATCGTGGCAAAGACAGAACGTGTCTAATTCTTTTTTTCCGTCCCAGGCAGTATGGAGCCTGACAGGCAGTATTCAATGACTATTTATTGGTGGTGGCAGAGCCAACCATTAGGATAATTCATCGCTCTATATTGTTTTGAGAGATGAATATTTAATGAGCTTTTGTACTGGTTAGACATTCTTTACAGAACAATTATTTAAATTATTTTCCAAAATAATTTACAATTATTTAAAGTTGTATTTTGACAAAGATTCTCACTGTGACCAAACTTGAGTCAGTCTCCTCTGAGCTCTCCTCTCCCAGAGGCCCCACGGTGAGCTCTGCCCTTGGCCCCTGAGTTTGTCAGTTTAGCAAGACTTCTGCTGGATCACATGAGGGAAAATTCCCCACCCTTCTATGTGATAAAGTCCCTCATCCCCAGCCATGGCCTGCCTCCAGCGAGAATCCTGTCAGGTCAGTGTAGCTCGAATCCCTTTTACCCCGATGCAATTACCTCTTTGTAATTTTCCGTCCACTGACTCCAACCTTGGCTGGAAGTCCCTACTTTTCCTTAATGTTTTCAGAACCCTCAACTTTCTCTCGTATTGAAAAACCTCAGTTCATCATCATCGAGCCCTTATTATATGAAATGGTAAAGGGACTTACCTAAGAAAAAGAAGATAAAAAATATGAACAGTAAAAAGACAGCAAACTCACAGGTATTAACAACCACACCTAAAACAAAAGCCAACTAAGCAAACCACTACAACAGGAGCAGGAACACAGAAATGGAGATCACATGGAGGGTTAGCAACAGGGGAATGGGAGGAGGAGAGAGGGGGAAAAGGTACAGAGAATAAGTAGCACAGACAGGGTAGAAAATAGACAGGGGGAGGTCAAGAATAGTGTGGGAAATGTAGAAGCTAAAGAACTTATGACACATGGACATGAGCTAAAGGGGGGGAATGTGGGTGGGAGGGGGTGTGCAGTGTGGAGGGAAATGGTGGGAGAGAAATGGGACAACTGTAATAACATAATCAATAAAATATATTAAAAAAAAAAGAAAAACCCCAGTTCAGTAGTTCCCTGAATAAAGTCTTCCTTACCGTTTTTAATAGGTGTCAGAAAAATTTTTCTTTAACAATTTCCAAAAGTTTAGATGGAGTAACAGAAAAAATATATATACATACATATTATATATATAAATTTATATGAAAATAAATAGTGTATACATGAATATCACACATATAGGAATTTCCCCTAAAAGGTCTGGATACACCAAATTATAAATCTTTTTAACTGTAGGAACAATAACAGTAGTGTCCTACGAGAACAAAGGTCTCTTAAGACTAATGTGGAATTGGTCTGTGTTCCCTGATTGCACGGCCGTTTAGCACCATTTTACTATTGGCTGTGCTTAACTGTTACATCTCCCGTCCATGAGCTCCTCACACCCCGCACAGCAGGTGTGACTGCCTTGGGAAGTCTGAAGGTGTATTGCCAACAGAATTGGAGCCTGATACATTTGACATGTCTCCTCTTAGAGTTATCCAAATGTGGAAGATTTTAAGAATCTAAAAAGCCTCACAGCTTGGGGAATATGTCTAATAAAGATTTGCTCATAGAAAGCACATCATCCCTGAAAATTTTTCTAAAGGTTGGATAGGTGCCTAAAAATGGCCTGCAGGACCCTCCTGCTCCTTGTCATTCTGGTGGTGTACTTAAATGATGACCAGTACCACCTTTAGTAAGAAGATCGAAGTTTTAATTTCAATCTGTAGAACCTGCGAACAGAAGCAAAGTTTTCTAGACTGCTGAGAAAATTGCTCTGGGGGAAGGGTGTAGGTGGTAGTGCATCAGACCCCTCAGTTGCCCCAGAAGAGAATGAACGCCTGAGTTCATAAACCATCTGCGGATATGGGTTGCTATCCCCACGTCAAAGCAAAATATTTCTGTGCCTATCTCCAGGAACTATCTGATTGTTGTTTGTTATTTGTTTCAAAGGGTTATGTGTAGAGTTTGTCTTTGGAGGCCAGCTTCAAACAGCATAATCTGTCAATGCAGTATTTTGGAAGGTAAGTTTATATACAGGATTTAGATAAATAAAAATTGAACACTTTATAAAATTAAAAGCAAAGTTCTTCACTTCACATAAAGAGGATGATTTTTTTTGGACCCTAAAGCATATAACTTGAAAATGACCTGACGTTAAACTACTAATAAAAATTTTGAGCTATGAATTTTACTATGTGCTTTTTCTTGAAATTGCTAATTTCATTACTAGTCCAATTTTAACATGAAATCTATTGCTTTCCCATTGAAATCCCAGCTCTGGGCAAAGGTTCTAGCACTGCCCATGTTGGCATTTTGCGTTAATATGATCTACTCGTGTGACTTGCTTGTTACACTGTGTGGCATCAGCTGGGAGAGGAGATGATTAAAAACTGGACAGTTTCCCATCAGTGCCTGAGAAAGCATCCTTGTTGCTTTTCTAATTAAAACTTTCAGAATATTTGGCTCCTGCATCCAATTGTAACTACCACAGCAATTTTACAACTAAATTAAAACATTTATTTTTAAAGCATTACCGGTCATTTGATTATAAATCTTTATTTCTCTTCTGTCAATAGTGAAGAGTGGATTATAAAGAGTTATTTTGAGACCACAAATAGTTCTGAAAATCGTTCTGTGTACTGAAATGAATTGCAGCTCATTCTTTTAAAAATAATTGTATCATTTTATCATAATTAGAATTTTACACTATCAGTAAGTGTAAGCTTTGAAACCAGACACGCCAGAGTCTGGATGTTTGTTTTTGACCTGACTAGCTCTTCTACTTTGAAGAAACTGTGCGACGTCTCTGAGCCTCCTTGCCCTTATCTGTAGAATGAGAATGTCAATATTTTTTGACAGACTTCTGAGGAGTAAATGAGAAACTACACATATTAATACTGGCTCACAGTGGATGCTTAACAATTTTTTTCCTTTTCTCCTAAAGCTATAGAATTTTTCGTTGTATCACCAGTTGGCTTAGTAGCTTAGATTTCCTTATAATATTCTTAAAAGTTTTTGAGGCAATTATTTTGTATAGCTACTCTGATTTTATTTATGACTAATTCAGTGTTTATGCACACGTAAATCATATACATAGACAAAGTTTTTAAAATCTTATTTGGTCCTCCCTGTACATCCTGTGTGTATTTCATCACATCCCCTCTCATCGCCTTCGGTCATTCTCTCATTTCCACCCTTAGCATGTTTTCCAAAGGCCTTGCTCACTCTGTATTCATGACTTCAACAAATGTTTCCCTTAGTGTCCTCAGTAACCACCCAAACTAGGGTGACTCTCCCCCTCCAGTCACCCTGCGTAACCAGGCCAGTTCATAGTCTTAGAACCCTTCTCTGTTCCTCAGCTCAGACACCTTCTTAGACTTCACTAGAGCAGTGGTTACCAACAAGGCGTTTGACCCCTTAGCAGAATATGTAATTCCTTCAGTGGGTCATGCCGGGATTTTTTTATAAAGGAAATTGTAGAATAGAATAGTGAGATAGAAATGATCAGAGGGCATTTTTAATGTGGAAAGAGTAGATGAGTGGGTTTTTTGGGTTGGGTTTTTTTGGGAAACATTTTTGGAGCCACTGTCCTGATAGATAAAAAACCTCACTAAGAACCCTAAAAACCAATCCAAAAGAACCTATGCACCCCAATATTCATAGCAGCACAATTTACAATAGCTAAGTGTTGGAAGCAACCTAGGTGCTCATTAGTAAATGAATGGATCAAAAAACTATGGTACATTTACACAATGGAACACTACACAGCAGAAAGAAAGAAGGAGCTCCTACCCTTCCTGACAGCATGGATGGAACTGGAGCGCATTATGCTAAGCGAAATAAGCCAGGCAGTGAAAGACAAATACCACATGATCTCACCTTTAACAAGAACCTAAACAACAAAACAAACAAGCAAAATATAACCAAAGACACTGAAATAGAGAACAGGCTGATAGTCACCAGAGGCGAGAGGGGAAGGAATTTCATGGGAAAGGGGGAAGGGTTTACAGGAACAAGTATAAAGGACACATGGACAAAAACTGGGTGGGGGACCGGTGGAAATGAGAGGGAGGTGGGGAGGCTGGGAGGAGTGGGCTGGGATGGGAGTAAAAGACAGAAAGCTGTACATGAACAATGAAAATAAAATAAAATAAAATAAAATAAAATAAAATAAAATAAAATAAAACAAAATAAAATAAATAACAACCCTCAGTGAATCCTTTACGATCTAGCCTCAGCCCAACCTTAACTGTATGCTGCAAATTCCCTTTGCACAACCTGCTTCCATTTCTTTACTAGGTTCCAACTTTCTCACCTCTATATCCCTCCTCTGCAAAGAAAGAAAGAAAGAAAGAAAGAAAGAAAGAAAGAAAGAAAGAAAGAAAGAAAGAAAGAAAGAAAGAGGCAATGTCTCATTTCAGCCAGTCCTTCCTGCCTGTACTCCAGGGTCTAGCTCATCAGCCATCCCTTTCACAAAACCTCTCTAATCCCTCCACCTTTTCAATCCCTTCACCCTTTTGAATTCTAGGAATAAGTACATTCCCTTTAACTTTTATCCTGGGGACCTAACTCTGACCATCTATCTACAGCTTGGCCAACAGTTCAGTTTTGTAGTCTTCTAACATGTTTCTCAACACTTTTCCAGTAAGTGTGGACCTCAGCTCTTGGAAGAGCAGACAACTTCGGCTCCCTGTTTATGGCAAATAACAATAACCCTGTGGAAGTTTCAAAATTCCTGAAGTCTTTTATACTAAAGCAGATATGATCCTTTCTATTATGTGTCTTATTTTCCAGGTCCACCTGCTTTATCTTATCTATGGATTTTGTCTTTCTCAGACAGACATTTAAATTTTCAAATTTGAAACAAAATCAAGTTAAAAAACAAAACACTTGGTGCCATTCGAGAAAAAAATGAGTCATATGTTCTATAACTAAGAAACAGAAACCAAAGTTCATTTATCAGAATTCTTGCTCTAATTTCTTGTTTTCCCATACCGAAGTTTTCAGAGAAGCCAAACCACACTTCAGTATCATGAACTTAGAACCCTAAATTCATGTCCTGCTTGTTCCTTCTCCAGCAAATAATTAACATTGCCAGTAAAGCCTCTCAGTTTTGCTGACGGTAATCAAGTTATTCTTACAGCAATATTGTACTTGTGCAGATAGGCCCTCAGTTTTACCTTTCTCACAGACTATGTTCTACTGCAAACTGGATTTTTTGTATGCCAAGTATTGCAACTGACTCCACTACAGCTACTCTCTAAACGATGTTTATATATGTTTTCCAAAGAATTGGGGTTTTGTTGAATTAACTAATTCCTAAAAGTCATTATCCTCTATACTTCTACTTTTGATGGGAATCTTTATGCTTCCCATGTTTCATGTGTAGACAACAATCTGTCCTGTATTTCTGAGCACTTCTAGTAGACTGACTTTCCTTCATTGTTCTGCTCTTCTACCTTATACAATGGCAGTGTGGTTTCTCATTTCCTATTAAAAGTACATGCCTAACTTTCCAGGTATCCATAATCTGGTTCTGTTCTACTCAGTGAAGCTCCAATTTCACACATTCCATCTTGAATAGCCATATACCATGCTAATTCCTGACTCTATTTTTTATGACCAGTTGCACCAAAATCTACTCTTTAATTCAAGTCAAGTCTTTACTTTTCTGAAGTTATCATTGATAGCCCTAATTGACAGCTTTTTCATCTCAACTCCAGTGAGGCAAGGTACACCAGTAGAATATATGGGTGTCTGAATACATGGATTGCTTTTCATGTTTACATACCCAGAACCTAGAACATACATTCACATGCCCAGATATAAAAGTGTCAATATGGAATTTCCAAACAAAGACAATAGACAGCTGTACAAAGAGTTATAAATATTTTAAGGATGTAAATGAAAATATGGATGTAGTTTGTGAACAGATCTGAAAACCCAGATCTTTTAAAATAGTGGAAGCTATTTTAAACAATAACAACAACAACTAACAGACTGAAGTTCTACATCTGCAAACTCTTTTGAGTGAAGGAGATGTAAAATTCATTGGATAGACTTAGCAGTAGACCAGAAATTGTTAGGATAAGTGAACTTGAAGTAGGACACTAGAAACTATCCAAACTTAAAGAGTAAAAAGTCTGAGAAAGATAGACAGAGCCCCAGTGACAGAGCCCCAGTGACCCCAGTATCATGTGTAGTTGAAGGTCCAAAAAAAGATGAAAGAGATAGTGGAGCAGAAAAAAATCTTTGAACACACAATAGACAAACATATCTGAATTTGATAAAAATATACAGTTATACAGTTTTCAACCAAACCAAAAACACACAAAGAAAAACCACACATGAACTCATCATCATCTTGTCAGATTGCATAAAGATAATGATTAAGAGAATGCCTCAAAGTACAGAGGGAGAAAACATGGATAACATATTGGAGAGGAGAACAATGAGAATATGACAACTGATGGCACAAGAGACAGTGCAAACCAGAAGACAATAAAATATCTTTAGAGTAATGAAGAAAAATTAAACTATAATTCCATACTCAGGAAATAGAATCCCTCTCTAATAAGGGCAAAATAAAGGCATTTTCAGATAACAAAGGCTAAGGAGGTTCAGTGCCAGCAGACCTACATGAGAATGTTAAAATAAGTCTTCAGGCTTAGAGAAAATAATACCAGATAGTAATTCATATCTACATAAAGGAAGGAGGAACACTGGACATGAAAAACATGTGGGTTAATATGAAAGACATTTCTCTTGATTCCTATGTTTTAAAGGAAACTGATGCATGTATGTAATAACAATGTATCTTAGTGCTTATAGCATATGTAGAAATAAAATATATCCCAACAATAGCACAGTGAACATTAGGGGAATAAGTATAATTGTATTTTTCGAAAGTTCATAAAATAACCTAATGTACCATATATGTTAATTTAAGGTATCTACTAAATTCTAGTTACATATTTAATCCCTAAAGCATCCCACTAAATTTTTTTTAATGATATAGCTTCAGTTCTGGTAGAGGAAATTATGGAAAGAAAACACTGAAGCCAACAGAATGCAAGAAAGGAGGGAAAAGGGAACAAGAAAAAATAGGACATACAAAATAAGCAGTAATATGATAGACTTAAACTCAACTGCATCAATAATTATATTGTGTATAAATTAACCAAACCCTTCCATTGAAATGCATAGATTATCAAACTGGATTTTTCAAAAAGAAAACCCAACTATATATCGCTTAAAAGAAATGCATTTTTAAATATAAAATACACAGATATGTAAAGTAAAATTATGGAAACACGCCCATCGTGTAAACAAGAAAGCTAAAGTAGCAATTGATTTCTGACAAAGAACACTTCAAGATAGGAGTATTACTAAAGTTAAAGAGAAACAATAAGAATATATGTAATAATAATATTATTATTTTTTAAACTGTTTCTCAAGTACAGTTTTCTGCCTTTTCTCCCAGCCCTCCCCACCTCCCTCCCCCATTGTCACCCCCCTTGTTGTTGTCCATGTGTCCCTTATAATTGTTCCTCTAAACCCTTCACCTTTTCCCCCCATTATCCCCTCCGCTCTCCCCTCTGGTCACTGTCAGCCTGTTCTCAATTTCAATAATAATATTATTTTTATGCACATGAATAACTAGCAAAAATGACAGAACTAAAAAATATTTAAAGTATATAAAATTGCAGTTGGAGATTTTAACACTTCATTCTCAATAATTGATAAAGTAGATAAAATGTTCGCTAAAGTTGTAGAAAACTTGAGAAACACTATGTCAATCAAATTAACACAATTGATATTTATTAAGCCATATTCTCAAAAATATACACTCTCTGGCTACTTTGGAAGGAAGCAGCCACCGAAGGCTGACTGTTTACATGGTAATACAGTTACAGCTAAAGATACTGTAGAAGATTAAGTTGACTCATGCATGACTTCCAAAATCTTACGAAGAGTTAGTTTTATTTTTCTTCCTACCATGAACTGAATTTTTATTAAAATGTCTTATGTTAGCCCTGGCTGGTGTAGCTCAGTGGATTGAGGGTGGGCCTGTGAGCCAAAGTGTCCCTGGTTCCACTCCCAGTCAGGGCACATGCGTGGGTTGCAGGCCAGTTCCCGGCAGGGGACGCATGAGAGGCAACCACACATTGATATTTCTCTCCCTCTCTCCCTCCCTTTCCCTCTAAAGATAAATAAATAAAATTTAAAAAAAAAGTCTTATGTTATATTCAGTTAAGCTTTCATTAATTTTTCAAACTTCATCTGTTCACATTTTTAATTTTTTATTGATTCCCTTTCAAACATTATTAAAAATTAACACTTCATAATCTATTCATCGGATTCCAAAATATTTACTGAATTGTATGACATTTTTATTTCAAGAAAAATCATAATACTAATTTTATAAGGAATATGATATTAGAAGTAAAAAAGATGTACGTCTTGGGAGCATTTCAGCCGCATATCTACTCCATGAAATAAGATCTCCTCTAGTCACACTCCCCCCGAGTGTTTAACTTTTAGGGCTCTCTTTGAATCACCAGAGCAATCATATACTACATTTAGACTGTAAAGTACAGGACTACATTTCTGTGGAATGGCTTATGAAGCCAGAATGATTAATTCCCTTTAACTTGGCAAGAATGAAGGGTGTCTGTATGCTTCATGCTGGGTAGCAATTTCTAGACTCTTGAATTTGAAAGTCCATGCAAGACTGCAAATTTTTTTCTTTTTTTTTTTTTCAAATGAGAACATAAAAACAAACACTATATCTTCTCTGGTCATCATTTCACATAAGAAATAACAGTTCACACCAAAAGAAGTAGGAAGCACAGAATCTGAAAATGAAGAAAAATCCTTTAAACTGAAAACATATGCTTTATGAAAAGCCCCCAGCGTGTCATAACAGACTTGTGAATGTCTCCGTAGATTAGGCCTGCTCTTGACAAACTCCGTCCCAGTGCCTGAAACCTTGAAACCCTGGCCATTCCACTTCAGTCCCCACGGTGTTTGCAGCCCTGCCTTCCACGCCGGAATGTTGGCGAGCTGGAAGGTATGTGTGCGTGTGTGAAGTATCTGTGGGCGCCTTTTTCGGTCTACACCAGTTTCTTCTTTTAGGGTATCACCTATGTTTCTATGCCCTCTGAAAGAATAAATATATAGTTAGATGTTGAAGGAAATATTTTTAAGGCCTCCATGGAAATTACAAACTTGAATAGTACTTGATCCTCTTTTATAGAACCTATAGAATCCATACTCACATATTTCACCCAATAGCTTCAAAACAGAAGAGAAAATTGCCCTTCATAGATCAGATCCCCAAGGGAAAAAAAAGGTTTCCTTCAAATTATGTGACTTCTGGAACACTGGTGAATTCTTGAGTACTAATCTGGATGCTTTTAAATCATACTTTCTTGAATTTTATCAGGAAGCCAACCCCAAAGTAAGGTCTTTGTTTGCTTTGGGTACTAGCAATTTCCATATTCATATCCCTACACATCTGATCTGAGCACATGGTTAAATCATCAAAGCTAAAAGTTTGAGAAGACAGACTAGATTGAGCTGTACCAAAAAGACATCCACAAATTTAAATGAAGCACGAAGTTAAGGTTAGTTTCCTTACTTAGTCATCATGTACTGTAGTTCACCAAGTTAATAACAGGTCATCAAAAGTTTCATTTACTCTAAACCACCCAGATGTAACAAAGGTAACCTGTGTTGAGATTATAATGAAAATGTGTTTGTTGAGAAACTTGATTTTTTATGCCTAATTAGTTTTTGGAAAGTGGAACTCAATGTTCAAGCACTATTAATTCAATATACCTACCAGATGGAACTCTTTTTATGCTAAATTCCTGCTAGTCTCACCAAATAATTCCTATTAAAGATACTTAGTGCACCTGCAGAGAGAGGGCAAGGTTTTAACAGCTACCAGAAAATTAATGACTATAATGTATGCTAAGTTAGTGACAATGTGATGACCAATAATTATATTAAATTTTATTACTTTGAAAGTACCTTTATTTTATTAGTCAAGTTGGAATTTTTATTTTGACAAAGGTTCATGAGGGGAAGTCCGCAGGGTATGAATTTAAATAATTTACAAGTCAAATAATGGAAATATTCTGTATCAGGAAATCATATCCATGGAGGGTTTGTATTTGCATTTCTTTTCTACAACTTGCAATTTCCATACCATATTCTTTGATGTTGACAAATATATATACAAATATGTGTATGTTTATATGTGTGCATACATATAAAACATTTCACAAAAAGTGAAAGAGCACATGACTGTGCTTATTTCTAGTACAGGTTGAAAATGCAAGAGTATTTGGAAGCATGATTGCTTATGAGCAGGATAGGCCCTCGTTATATGAGACATCTGTGTGAAACATAAACCCAATCCCTATCATTTAACTTCAAAGCTGCGTTTCTTTGCATCTTTAAAGTTTTTGGAGATCAGAGCCCTTTATTAACATGAGGACTACTGGAGGCTTGAGGTCAGATTTTGCACCTTATTCTACCTACATCACAGTTATCTGTTAATATGAGAGATCGGCAGGAATGCAATGCAGGAACTTGTGGATGAGCTGAGTAAGGAGGAAGGGATAGCTATCCAAGAAACTGATGGGGGATTGATAAGGGGACACTGGGAGTTGACAGACAAACTTTCATTCCACCCAAAATTTACAGGTTAAGTCTAACCTTTAGGATAAAATCTGGGGGCCAGAGGTACTCCATAAAGGAAAAATCAAAGATGTTCTGAATAAGATGTAATATCAAGACTCTCAGAACTGATATCTGTTTTGAACTATTGTGAATGACTCCACAGGGTCTGGGGTGGGAAGGGAGCCCAGAATATTTCTGCTGGGCAGAAAAACTTGGTGATGAATGATGTCATAGAGCTCTTCTCCATGACAGCCACTAACGAAAGAGTGAAAGATGTGACCACAGAGGTAAAAGCCAAGAGCCTGATAAAGGGAAGAGCTGTTCATTTTTTTCATTCACCCAATTGCAATATGAGGGTGACTTAATGTTTTTCTTACATGTCTCACTCATATTAAGGAACTAGCTAGTGAAGAAAAACCCAAAGATAGAACATTTTGATATGACTAATTTCTTTTTGATAAAAATTTCAGTCATGTAACCATCAACAACAGTAGAAAATGCCAAGTGACAGAATTCCACTACATAATACGCAATCCTCACTGTCTCTTAGTGAATGCACCTTCCGCCCGTGCCTCCTCCTCCAAACCTCCAAAAGTGAATCCACTGGCAGTTTAGCATCTAGAGATGCCTGAGTTAGTTTCACTTCCGGATTTAACCAAATTAAACTTCTGAGTCTATAAAGAAGAAGAAGAGAAGGAAAGAGAAAGGAAAGAAGAGGAAGTGAACAGGTGAAAAGGGAGGAAGGGAGAAGAAGAGGAGATAGGGAGGAAGGAAAGAGAGAGAAAGAAAGATTAAAGGAGAGTGCAGAAGACGGAAGACCTCTGTGATCTGCAGCATCAGCGTTTGGGTGACGTTGGAAGCTTAGCATGTCAGCTAATGTAGTAGATGTCAGGTAATTCAAAAAGAACAACAATTTACTAACTAAAAAATAAAACTCCGGAGTACTTTTCCCCTTTGCATTGTACACTTAAAATAGAGTTATAAAAGAATGACATTCCTATATCACTCTGTTATATCACTCTTATAAAATACTCTAAGTACTCCTTTTGTTGCTTCAATTACAATTCATTACTTTTTTAGACAATGCAGCATTTTTTGTAATTAACTGGAATTTCAGGAAAGCACTGAAGAAGGTAATTTAATTTTGTAGCTGGTTTGCCAGCAATTTGGAGAACTAATACTGAAAAAGCTCTAGCTTCAAAGGTTTGTAAATTTGAGCCTTAAAATATGCAGCTCAAGTTTCATTAGCAATTTAATCATTAGGGTACAACCACAGACATAAAGACTATAGGAAGTTATAGCAAAAGTATTTGGTTGGCTATTAAAAATTGTTATTGTGTGACTTACAAAGATTTTTTTATTTTAATTGTTCAAGTACGGTTTTCCGCCTTTTACTCCCATCCCAGCCCCACCCCCAGCCCTCCCCACCTCCCTCCTGTTTCCATCTCTCCACACCCTTATTTTTGTCCATGTGTCCTTTATACTTGTTCCTGCAAACCCTTCCCCTTTCCCCCTGAAATTCCTTCCCCTCTCCCCTCTGGTGACTGTCAGCCTGTTCTCTATTTCAGTGTCTTTGATTATATTTTGCTTGTTTGTTTGCTTTGTTGATTAGGTTGCTATTAAAGGTGAGATCAGGTAGAAAGAAGGAGCTCCTACCCTTTGCAACGGCATGGATGAAACTGGAAAACATTATGAATGAAAAAGATTTATGTTTGTGTTCAAAATAAGAAGAAACTGTTGGAACCAGAAGATGTATTGGTGTTAGATGACATATAAATATAAATGCTCTAGCATATTTCTGTAGTAAGATTCTACTCAGAAGAATGAGAGCTTTAATAGCTATACTAAAAAAAAGTTTGGGAAGTTAACATTTCCCACTGCAGCAAATATTTTCTTTGGAAAAAAACACCAGGATGAGGAAAGTTTTTTTTTTAACTTGAACCAGCAGTCCTAGGTTTGTGTTAAAGTTTGTTTTGATGACTTTCAAGAGCCTAAACAACATGAGGAAATGAATTGTATATCTCATATGACAATGAAAGTTGTCCCCTATTATGTTTTTTCCAAAAATTATAATCTGATGTGACTAGTAAGTGCTTAAGTCTATGGCTGAGGGTTCTTTGGTAATGGGTATATAGAGGATTTTCCATGGTATCTTGGGAAAACAGAAAAATGAGAATGCTTTTGAGCTCAAGAAACTAGGACAGTAGAAATAATGTTTCTACTAGGACAGTAGAAATAATAGAGATATGTTGCAGGTTCCAGTACAAACTGCATTGAAAACTGAGGCATTTGAAAACTACATGAAGAGACCTTGAGTCATAAACAATGAAGAGTCTGTCTATGGAAACGGTGGCAAAAAAGTGGACAATCTAAATAAACATAATTAATATCAATTAAATAAAAACTGTCTCCAGAATATACAGTGATCTTCTAAGAACCTAAATTTAGTTTTTTTTTTTTTGTTTGTTTTTTAAAAAAGCCTTGTCTTGGCAAGCTGTTGCTGTAGGAAGTTAGTTCAAGAATTTTAGTTTTAAAAGCCTCCTGCAACTGGAAGGCCCTAGTAATCAAAACAACATGGTACTGGCATAAAAAACAAACACATAGCTTAATGGAACAGAATAGAGAGGCCAAAAATAAACTCACACTTTTATAGTCAATTAATATTCAACAGAGGAAGTAAGCACATACAGTGGGCTAAAGATAGTTTATTCGATGAATGGTGTTGGGAAAATCAGACAGATGCATGCAAAATATGAAACTAGACCATTTTTTTATGCCACACACAAAAATAAATTCAAAATGGATCAAAGATTTAAATGTTAGACCCGAAACCATAAAAATCCTAGAAGAAAACATAGGCAGCAAAATTGGATATTGCTCATAGCATTTTTTATCAGATATATCTCACCAGGCAAGGGAAATAAAAGAAAGAATAAACAAATAGAAGTACATCAAACTAAAAAGTTTTTGCACAGCAAAGGAAATCATCAACAACATAAAAAGACAACCACAGAATGGGAGAACATATTCACTGATACATCTGATAAAGGGTTAATATCCAAATTTATAAAGTACTTACAAAACTCAACACCAAAAAAAAAACAAACAACCCAATTAAAAAATGAGCAAAGGACCTGAATAGACACTTCTCCAAGGAGGACACAGAGATGGGCAATATGCTTATGAAAAGATGCTCAGCATCACTAATCATCAGAGAAATGCAAATCAAAACCACGATGAGATGTATCTCACACGTGTCAGAACGGCCATCATCAATAAAACAGCAAAGAACAAGCATTGACAAGGATGTGAGGAAGGGGGAACCCTTTTGCACTGTTGGTGGGAATGCAGACTGGTGCAGCCACTGTGGAAAGCAGTATGGAGATACCTCAAAAAAAAAAAAAAAAAGAACTGCCTTATAAGTCAGTGATTCCACTTCTGGGAACATATCTGAAGGAACCCAAAACACTAATGTGAAAAAATGTAAGTATTCCTATCTTCATGGAAGGTTTATTTGCAATTGCCAAGATATGGAAGCAGCCCAAGTGCCCATCAGCGGATAAGTGGATAAAATAACTATGGGACATTTACACAATGGAGTACTTCTTGGCCATAAAGAAGAAAATTTGACCCTTTGTGACAGCATGGATGGACCTGGAGAACATTATGCTTAGTGAAATAAGCCAGTCAGAGAAAGACAAATCCCACATGCTTTCACTTGTATGTGGACCCCAATGAACAAAGAGAACTAACAAGGAAAATGGGGACAGACTCATAGATGGAGAGCAGGTGACAGCTAGTCAGGGGAGGAGGTCAGGGGTTGAGGGATTAAGCAAAAAGGAAAAATGACTCATGGGCATGGACAACGGTGTTGTGATTGCTGGGGGTAGGGGAATATAAGGGGACTAAATGGTAATGGGAAAAATAAAATAAGGATTTTAAAAAATTAAAAATAAATAAATAAATAAAAGCCTCCTGCAAGAGTCTTCTGTTGCTCAGATTCTTGTTCTGCCAAAAGCAGTTTTATGCCTTCTACTGAAGTGAGGTTGGTGTTCTGTGCCAAGTTAAAGTACACGAGGGATTTTGTAGAAAGAATCAATTTCTAAAGCAGTTATGATTTCCTTTGGAGTGTAAATGAGAAAAAAACAGATATTAAAGTATCAAGATTCCTTCCCTGAACAAATTTGCTTTAATTTGAAAAAGATAATAACAATGAGGACTAAAAGAAACAAGAAATTTCTAAACTTTTAATGAAACTTGGTCTTACTGACATCTGTACCAGTGCCTAGAATAGATCTGAAATGAATATTGTTGAATGAATGAACAGTGTCTAATACAAAACTCCATGCATAATAGACACTCAATTACAATGAATGAAAGAATAAACTCAGTGATATGCAGAGAGCAAAACAGAGTTAGAATCATTCACAAACTAAATGATTTTCAGAAAACAAGATAGTTGAAGGTCGAGAATAATAATTTCCCTGTAATACATGGAGGACAGAAAATAGCAGTTAATGACAGATTTCTTCCTCTAATCCAGCATATCCTCTTGATTTCCCTGTGTCTTTCACTGGCTGCATCCTCCTCCTAAGCAATCAACAATGAAACTGCACATTTGTGCTTTGATTCCACCTTCTCTTCATTGCACTTGTTCAGGTAATTGCCAAATGCTATTGAATCTTCTCCCCCAACAACCTGTAAAACCAATACTTCCTCTGCATTTTTACTGGCACTGCCTTCATTCAAACCCTCTGAACCTCTCGCCTTAATTACTTCAATAATCTCTCAAATAATCCCTCAGTTTCTAATTCAAACCCTCTACCAAGGGTGTCCAACCTTTTGGTGTCTCTGGGCCACACTGAAAGAAGAAGAGTTGTCTTGGGCCATATATTAAATACATTGCAACACATAATCACAAAAAAAAACACCCGATAATGTTTTAAGTAAATTTATGATTTTGTGTTGAGCCACATTCACAGCCATCCCAGGCTGCAGGTTGGATACCCCTGCATCCATCTGCAAGAGCGCTACCAGAGGGAACTTTTTCCAACATTTAAAATATTTTACCTCACTCTCTTCTCGCTAGTATGATTTCTGATAAATTACTCTCAGTGCTTTTTAGGTACGATGATTTTTCTCTTCTGGGTACTTTCAAGATTTTCTCGTTGTCTTTGGTTTTCTGCAGTTTGAATATGATATGTCTCAGTGTATATATAGTTTTTCATATCTATCCTGCTTGATGTCCTCTGAACTCCCTGAATCTATGGTTTAGTGTCTGCCATTAATTTTGGAAATTTCATGGCTACTAGTTCCTCTGCTCTGTTTTCTCTTTCTTCCCCTTCCGATCTTTAATACCTTGCACCTTTTGCAATTGCCCTCCAGTTTTCGAATGTTGTCTTCTTTTTATAGACCTGTCTTAAAGCTCACTTGTTCTTTCCTTGGTCATGTCCAGTGTATTAATGAGCCCATCAAAAGCAATGCTCCTTTCTATTGCAGTACCTTTGTTTCTTTTTTAAATTGTTTCTGCTGTAACAGTCGTCTCAATTGTATCCCCCTTTGCCCCCCTCCACCCAGCCCGCCCGATTACATTACTTTTGATTTCTAGCATTTCGTTTAGACTCGTGAAGTTTCCGGCTCTGTTTATACTGCCTATCTATTCTTTCATGTTTGCTTTTTCCACCAGAACCCTCAGCATATTGGTCCTGGTTATTTTAAATTCCCCGTCGGATAATTCCAATGTCTGGATTATATCTGAGTCTGATGCTTCCCTTGTCTCTTCAGACTATTTTTCTTGCTTATCAGTATTCAAGTTTTTGTTGAAATATAGACATGTTGTATTGAGTAATAGGAACTAAATTAAAAAGACCTTCAATGTAAAGTTGTATGTTAATCTAGCTAAGAGTTGTGGTATATTTAATGTTCGCTGTAGTTGTGGAGCCGGAGGTTGCCCATCCCTCTAGCAGTTTTTGATTCACTGCATCACGTACAGATAAACCTTCTAATTGGCATCCATGTGACTTATAGGAAATATTGAAGACAGGGTCATGGAAAAGATGCCTACCAAAGTGCCCTTCACGAGGACCAGGGATGAATGGCCTTTCAGCAGGAGGGGCCACACCCCTCGATTTCCGTGTCTGTCAGCTGCTGCTCTCCCTTGCACTGTGAAGCTGTTGTCCAGCAGGAAAGTGCTCCTCTTCTTGTTCATAGCAAATCTTACCTTCTCAGCTTCTAATCTTTTTACCTATTTCTCGGTTACCACCTTTTCCTAATCCAGCATTTTCCGAATCCTTTGCTCCTTAATGTATCTCCTACTCACAATCTTGCAAATCCCCTGTCAATTTTCTATGTTTTTTTCTCTTAAAGAAGTGGTTTCAATGTGGGATTTTCTTATTACAGATTACCAGATTATCAAGAATTGTATCAAAATTCATATATAACTATATTAATTATCGTATTTTTGCTTTATCTTCTTTAACAAGTGTTTGCTTTCAATTCATTAAGACAGAATTATGTGCTTCTTATTTTGCAACTAAAATATATCACAATGTATATCGAACTGTTATTATATAAAGATATAAAAATCACTTCTACGACCTCAAGTATAACATTCTTGTATTGTGTATTCGAAACCAATTGCTTTGCCTGTTACATTTTCTTTCTAACTTCCAAAAGAAAGGGGAAAGTTTCATCCTGATCTTCTCAAATATTCTTCTCAGGTTACATATTGAACTTGAGGAGAGTCTTTAATCCTAACAAGTAAACACTGTACAGAATGTTATCGTCACTATAGTTTCACTTTAACATTGGTGCTTGAGAAATTCGAGAAGTCATTACAAGGATAAGAGTTTTAATCTGAAATTTTCATATCTGCTAGAGAAATCTTGAAGCAATTTACAGAATTAAGTTTTACAGTTCTTATTAGAATATCATATTTTAATACTAGTGTTTCTTATGTTTCTTTTTCGGCATCAGCATACCACATATACCTTCGAGAGAACATTTAACTGGCAACACGGATGACAGAACTAATTAACCCCTTCCACTCTAAACTAAAGGAAGTGTAACCATTTTTGAATGGTAATGAATACAGTCAAAGAAAAAAGGTATGTTTCATCTATACCATATGTTAAAGAGAAGTTAAAATTTAAAGTGAAAAAACGGCTAAGACAGTGCATAAAAGTGCATTAATGTGTCCGTGGGAGTCGGAAGAGTTCATATTAGACATAGGATTGGTAGCTGGGGAACAGGGTTCTTAAGCTTCTGCAAAATAAACTGGAACTGAGCTCCTTCCATAAAACCAGTGGCCACCCACCACCCCAAAGAAATACTAAAAAAATGTATGTGTTTTTAATCTTTCAGAGAGCTTGAGTCACCCCCCACCCACAACCAAACAAATCTTAGGACAATATTACATTTCAGGTGAGACATGTAACACAATGAGACAGTAAGGACATTAGTGGTTGGCAGGGGTTAGGGGAGAGAAGGGTGACTAGGCAGAGCACAGAGGAGGTGCCAGGCAGTAAAAATACTCTGTGTGATGCCATAATGACGGCTACGTGACATTTTACATTTGCCAAAGCCCATAGAATGAACCCTAATGTAAACTGTGTACTCTGAGTGATAAAAACCCAAACAAAAACAGAAACAGAAGCTAAGCAATTCTTCTCCATACAGCATGTACTTGAATATGAACCAGAGACATACAAAAGCATGCAGGGGTACACATGCACTTCTATATAATCGAGGCATCAGAGACAAATTCACAACAAAAGTCACAAAGTATTTGGAACTGAGCAGCAATTAAAGCACCACACATCAAAATTTGTGAGATGTAACTGCAGACAATATTTATTGCCTTGAATATGTTAGCAAATAATTTTGATCATCAATGCGCTAAGTTCTTAAGAAATTAGAAATAAGCAGCATGTTTTCTTTTTAAAGAAAGTAATGTGTTAGAATTGAAATCAATTATTGTTCAAGTGGAGCTGATCACATTAGAAGAGTGCACGGTGTATAGGATGGTCTCTGTAATTGTGAGCTATTATCATAGTTATTTAAATGTAAGGAGGTAATGAAGATACGTCTACTTAGGGTCCGGAGATCTGTCGTCTTGTTCTTTTCCTTTAAATGACTAAATACTGTGCCACTTGTGGTAAGTCACTTCACTCCCTAGACATAGATTACTTTACATGTAAAATGGGGAGTTTGGATGAACGGTCACACCCAGCTCTGTCTGTCGTGGCAGGATCCTACTTTTCCAGGCCCTTGGTGGAGGCAACAGTTTGTCCGACATCAAATTCAGCTTGCAGGCTGCCGCTGTCCTATGGACCCGTAATGCTGGCTCGGGAACCGGGAAACTATGAGACATATGGAAGTACATCTACACACTGCATGACCTCATCATTATCAATATTACCATTACTATTCATTACTATCACTATGAATAGTTGTTGTAAAAGTAGTAGTGTGAAATCCACAGTGAAGTCGACTCTCTCGCTGCTCTCCTGCCGTTAACTTTCAGCGTGGCCACAGTTAGTTCCTAACTAAATTCCCAGCCCTAAGACCGAAAAAAACCTCCCCGCTCTTTACAATACTTTTTCTCAGTAAATTTTAGAACTCTCTTCTACAGAAGGTCCAAGTGGCTGGGCAGCTTGTCCTAGGGCAGATTGATGGATCTTGTTAAGTCATTATCATGTTCACCCGCAGAAGGAGATTCTTCTCTGAAAGGAGAGCCGGGCAGGCCCTTTCATTCCCCTTACCAGTAGAATGAAACTTAAAAAATCCCTTCCTTTGTCAAAGTTACAGCAAAAGGTCTCAGTGCATTTTTGCGTGTAATATAGAAGAGTCTTCCGTAGCTTGCCCTGGACCCGTCCCCTCTGTGACAGTGTGCAGAGCATGAGAGCTGGGGACAGGCTATCTGAGGAAGCACTTTTTCTCCCTCTCTGTCACCTGCTCTCTCTCAACCCACAGTGCTCTGAGTGTTGTTGGAGACCCCTCGATGGGGTCTGTAAAGTCACATCTATTTTCCTGATAATACTAAGACATCATTTTCCTGTTCACTCCGATTTTCCTATGGATGTACAGTGGAGTTTTCCAGAAGTTGTATGACACGTGGAATCATAACAGATTGAAATATGGAAGAATATATGAGAATCTAGCGGTCTTCTATTAAACCAAAAGTTAAGGACATTTGCGAAAATGTGATGCAATGCCACTCTTCCCTAAAAATATTTTTGTCTTGAACATACACTTTTATAAAAACATATTTATGTTTATTTCATGGGTGTATTATTATTTAAAAAAATAGGTTACTAAGAGAATATTTTTAAATATTCCATTTTAATTCCAAATATAGTAAATATTGACTGATACTAACCCACATAAAGAAAATCTGTTTATAATATTTGAGAATGCAAGAGGTCCTGAGACCAAATGTTTGAGAACCACTGCTGTCAGCAGTTCTATAACTAAGAGGAAAAACTAGGAAATAGATGAACCTAAAATCTAGAGGAAAGGACCAGAGGCACTTGAATGCTGAGCCAACTCGAAAGAATAGGGTATAGCATGCAAAACCTCTACCAACCTCTGTAACAGTTTAGACTCAACATGAGTAAGACATGAACTTTCATTCAACGTGAGTAATAAATGAGCACTTTAACCCAAAACTATGTTTAAGATTAGTGACATGAGCTCTCCACAATTAGGCTGAAAATAATAAAATAAAGTAAGAGTTAAATATAAGTGAGAAAGGCATCAAAGTGGGCCCTAGATTTTTAATGCTCTGTGAGGATCTCTTACTGTTATCTTAAAAGATAGTATTTGTTTCATGCTCCAGGAATTTGTGTGTGTTCAATGTCTGGGTTATTGTGTATGAGACATTCGTGTATTTGGCTTAGAGTTTACTGTTTGGAACCTGATGCCCTGTCATGTAGGTCTGGATGGGAATGTTAGCATAGACTGTACACATTCAGAGCAGAGATTTTGGAATCAGGTGGCCTGGGTTTGAATCCTGGTTTTTCAAGTACCTTAATTTTCTCATTTATAAGGTGAAGGTTGATAACAATAGCAACTTCATGGAGTTACTATAAATTTGAAATGAGTTAATGCTTGTTACTACTTGGTAAGTGCTTAGCACAGTGCTTCTTCTTAATGCAGGGCCTGGCCCGTAGTGTGTGCCATGTGCGTGTTCAGTTAATGCGTATACAGAGCTGGCGCTGCCCAGGTAGGACGTCCTGAGGCAGCCAGGGTCTGGACCTGAAGCAAACGCAGCACTGGGCGCAGCTCAGAGGCAGTTACTGCAAAGCAAGGACAGACAGCAGGAGTCTGTCAGGGGTTAGAACCAGGCCACAGGCAAATCCCACACGGAGGCCTCGAAGCGCACCCAGTCAAAGAGCCTGTACACCGAGAGGGGGGCCGGGTCGGTCCAGATAAACCCCCATGAGAAGTGCCTCACGGAAACTGAGCTGCTTTGGAAGAGCTGAGGAGGTTTTGCCAGCACTGGCCGCCTTCCTCCAGCGTGGAAGCACTGCCCTCAGAAGCCAAGCGTTTACTCCCCCAGCTGGAGAAAACTGCCACCACTGCTGAATGGCGATGCTTTCAAATCGCGCACCTAACAGGTGACCATTTTCCCTTGCCAGGTCACTTCTATATGCTGTCCCCCTGTGCTTAAGATGTCTGTTTTAAATATTTTGAGGTAGGAAGAAGGTACAGACTTTTTTTTTTTTTTCAGAATCATACCACATTTTTTCGGCAGGGGAAATTTAATTAAATTTGGGGGAATAAGAGGAACTTTCATTTACTCTGGCATTTACGTTAACCTGTTCTAATCTCGAAAGGTAATCCAGATGCTTTTGAAAGCACGCTTGTTAAGTACTTCATAGTATTTAAAATTTAATTAAATGTACTAATCTGATTCAAAAATAAGGCCTTGCTATGCAAAATTTATAATTCAGTTTGGCACTTATGGTTGTATTATTCCTTTTTTAAACAACAAAGGCTATTAACTATTGTGTATTCAGAAGTAACTAATGGGTTTAATATTTCAAAGTGACACAACTTTATTTTATGTGGTTAAATACTTCACAATGGCTAAACTTCAGATTTTCAGTGGAAATTCTTTTGTTCCTAAGAAGCTTTAGATAGTTGACGTGGGAGGAATTCTTCTCTGAATGCAAAGTGCTTATTGTCTGTTCCATTTAAATAAAAGCCCAAGTCACCATCTTTAAGCTTGTTGCATAACTCCAGAATGGTCAGGGTAAACTTTTGGAAAAATCAGCACTCTAGTATGTACTTCACACAGCAGGAATCCAATAGACGTACTGATGGGGATTACAATGGGTGTTCTTCTAGAAGCAGACCAGCGCAGCCTTTGAAGAGCTCCGACAGATTCCTCCTCGTGGCATTACATAAGGAACCCTGAGGCTTTGTAGGACGGAGAGGCTTTTCTTTCTCTGTTCCTCTTCAGGAACAATGGGAAAAGTTCGGTAGACCTATTTGCTTTTGTTGAGAGATGAACTGAATACTTGTACTTTTCTGGTGACATCTCTGCGGAGAGCTCATGAATGAAACATAAGGAACACAAAGATTATGAAGATTATAGACACGCACCTTGATTCTTTCAAAAGACAGCGTTTATAGAGAGCTTAATCATGAATGCATAGCACTGGAAGAGAAAGTTAATTTTTCTACAGGCAACTTTGAGAAAGGAGATTTCTCAGCAGAGCACAGTAAGTCTTCTGCCTTCCATGTTAATGGGCCCATTACAAGGTGTGAAGGGCAGAGCCAATGCAGCATCCAAGAGATTCCAACTGAGTTGGAACTGAGGCTAGATGGGGCAGATAAAATTTTTATCATAGTGCTTGGCATGTAGGAAGCCGTCCCTAGCAACAATTATAATGTATGATTAATTTTTATTTTAGAAGGTAAAGTTCCTGAGAGTAACTGAGCTTCGTTCCCATTCCTTCCTATTCCCTAGTGGCCCTTTCACATTCCTCCTTTCCTAAGTGGTGTTAATTCATTTATTTAACAAGTATTTATGGGGTGCCTAGTTGATGGCAGGCACTGTTTTAGGTGCTAGCTGGCAATGGTGACCTTCACCTGGGCCTGGAAGACAGGGTCCTCCTGGAAGACAGTGAGGGTGAAGAAATCACTCCCACCCTTTTGAGCTCCAGGAAAGAGCTCACCGCAAAGAACCACCCTTCCTCACATGGCTTAGATAGGACCCAATGAAGTCTCCCTTGCTTACCTACAACAAGGGCAGACACAGCAATCTGGGTAAAATGCCCACTCACCTGAGTTGATTGAACTTGAGTCAGGCTTCTCTCCCTGCCTCAGGAATAAGGGAACTGGACTTTGGTGTGCCCTTGAGCATTGGAGTCCGGAATAACCTCTCCTTCCCTTCTTAACGGCAAGAATTGGCTACCTTTGGGTAAAATACTCATTGATCAACTGCCTTATCGCTGCACCTGCGCACCTCACTTCCCACACTTGGTTCTTCCCCGTCTCATGTCCTGCTGTCTACCAGAGAAAGCCCTCACCTGTCTGTCCTGGGGATGCTTGCAGATCTCACAGGAGGTCGGAGTGCTCCCCCGTTGCTAGCGTTCCGCTCCCCGCCCCCTCTCTGCGTTGTCACGGTCCTCTTTCCCTTATTGAGGTAATCCTTTTAAATAAAATGTCTCCTTACTGAATTCCAGATTTGTTTTTTATCTGGTAGGCGACACAAGCAGTAAACAAAACAGACAAAAGCCCTGCCCTCATGGGGGAAAAGGCAATAAGGGGAAAAAGCATTTGTACTCTTAAGAGATTGCTTAGGAAAAACATTGAAGATTGTAACCAAAGGAGTTTTTAAATTTGGACAGGTAGCTGAAAGTTTACGTAGGGTGGCCCAGGAAAGCCTCTCAGCTCTCCTCACAGGCAGCCATTCCTTTGTGACGGGGTACATTTCCTTCCTCTGAGCATTTTTATGCACATTCATATGTTTTGTAAACATTATTTTAATCCTTTCCTTAAAATGTTAAAACATATGTTATCATTTACATAATACTTTCTTTATTTTTTAGACAACTAATATTTTTAGAAGCTTTTCCTATTAAAATATAAATGGATAAACTGTTTTATGTACGATTATTCACGTTTTGACTTGTGGTTTTGGGACACATTCTCAGAAATAGGTCAAAGGGTATGAACATTCTCTTAATACTCAGCTAAAAATTGTCTCCCAGGAACACTCTTCTGATTTACTTTTCCATTAACAGCATATGAGAGTAGTTTTTCCAACTTTGCCAGCACTGAAAAGTCCATTTATCAAATGGCAAATTGGCAAAGATGAAGACAGTGTGTGGGCTGTGTGGGCTGGAGGGAGTAAATCTTGTACGTTTCAGGAAGACAATTTATCACTTTCTGAAGTGAATTTAATGTACACAAGGACATTAGAAACAGGCATATCATTGAATTAGTAAATCAATGACAACGTTTTCGTCAGAGAAAATGGACAGCTTGTGCAAAAATGAACATTTAAGAATGTTTATGAAGGTGCTGCAACATAGTGAAAAACTAAAGCAATGTAAATAATCAATTATTGAAAACAATGATAAAATTCCTGCATAATTAAGCATTATAAAGCTACTAAAAATGTAGGAAAATATTTAACATGAAATGTTAATTAGCTAGTAAGTAAAAAATTAACATATCAGGAAATTTCTTTTGAATTCTTTAAAAAGTGTATGTTAATAAAAAGATAATGAGTATGAAAAGAGATACCAAAATGTTAAAAGTGGCTTTCAGGTATTTTTGTTTGTTTTGTTTGTTTTCTCACTCTGCGTTATTTTTATAATACCTGATCATGGTAAAATACATATTTTGAAGGATGGCCTTATTTCTATGTCTATAAAACTATAATCATAGGTCCAGAAATTTGACAAAATCCATTATAATTAATATTAGCACTTGTGTAGTTTTTTTCCAACATCAATCAAAGCCATTTATTGTAATCAGCTTTGTTTTTATTCTCTGGAAAACGAATTTCCTCCCTGAGCTACATTGACGTGTTGACTTTTGTTATCGTGCCTTAAACTGCAGTTATGAGCAAATGCAATGCTTTGTATTTTATGTGAACTTGCTTGATTAAAAGTTATGAAATAAAACCTGACAGTATTTCCATATGTGGGTATTTCCATATATTTTACCATAGATAAACATCAATTGTCTTTTTAAAAATTAAAAAAAATTTAAGAAAAGTTTTAAGTCCATGTAAACGTGTTACTCTTGGAGGTCCATCCAAGAAGAGAGCAAGTCTCTGCCACTTCCGCTTCCCAACGTCTTCCCTCCCAGTCGAATCTATGGCCCAGTCCGTGTTTCCCTTTGCCACTGCAAATGCGGTCTGTTAATCAATGGCAACTCCATGTCCAGGGTACCTTTGAAAACGCAGACTTGCCAGCCCCATTCAAGACTTCTGGAATGAGAATCCAAATGTTAACAGTTAAGAAGCACTGGCTCAGGAGTGATGAGAATAAATGTTCTGAAGTTCCTTCTGCTTTTTCATTGCTTTCTAGTTAAACCTGACCTTGAAGGTACAGACAACTATTACAGGACTATTCTTCCCAGCATGAAATGAATTTTATTCTTCAAATGCCACTGCACGCTTTCAAACCAAACAAATCAAGATAAAGTTGAAGTTTCCCTGGAAAATTCAGAGGTGGGGGAAAAAAATCTCAAACAGACATTTGCTTAAGTATATCTATCACAACAAGGTCTATTGTTCAAGCAATATGATTCCTTCCTTTTATTCACAGGCCTTATGGAACAAAAACATAGATTCCTTTAAATAAGCCATGTCTGCATTGTGGTTTATGGATGATGTTTTTTGCTGCGAGGACTTCTTTTTTTTTTTTTTTTTTTTTGTGAAATTGGCTTCTTTCAGAAATACATTTTAAAAGATATGAATATTTGAACTAACACAATTCAGAAGAATAACATGGCCACTCACCCTCAACACATCTGGTGGAAATCAACACCCCTGGTCTGAAAGAACAGATGAAAAGTTTTCTCTTGGAAATAAATGTTAACAAAAACAATCTTTTCAATCCTTGCAAGAATTTCACTCTGTGTACACCTGTAAACAGAATTACAGGGAAAAAAGAAGAGTCCAGTGGAAATAATCACTCTACTCATTTAACTTATGAGGATCAGATAGTCTCTAAAAGAAGCTCTTCCACTGATGACGTCTTTTGTGAGATTCCCGTGAGCATTTTGAGAAGCTGGAGTTTAGGTAACCAGAAATTCTTTGAATTTCCTCTTTTCAAGAGTTGGGTTCTGATGCCTCTCTCTTTGCAACTGGGGTGGCTTTGTAACCAACAGAATGCGGGGAACGTGACCCTGAGCTACCTTCAGGGCTAAATGGAGAGAAACCATGCAGCTTGCCTTGCCTCTTAGAACCCAGGCTGTGTGGGTGCTTCCCACTGAGTCGCTCTTCAGGGGGCCCAGCAGGCTTGCTGGGAGAAGCCCAGGCCATAGGGAGGCCGTGTGCAATCGCTCTGGGTGACACCCCAGCTGAGAGCCCCGTGGGAGAGTCATTTGATGCCCGCTGCCGTCGATGATCAATGGCTGGAGCCCCAGCCCACATCTGACTGCAGCAACACGTGAGGTCACGAGTGAGAATCCCCAGCTGATTCAGGAATTCTCTGCAAACTTATAGCGGAATAAAAGGCCGGTTTCAAGATGCTAAATTTTGAAGTAATTTCTTTCACAGCAATGGATAAAACACCAACAAATGCCCACAACCCCACAATGTTGGGGAAGTTCTCCTTCCTTCTAAACTTGTGAAGCAATAATTGGTATATTGATCCTCGTCATCATCTGGTAAATGGGGGCAATAAAATCTATATGGCATAGTTGTGAAAATTCACTTTGTTGTCAGAGTTAATGTCTGTGATAATTTAAACTTCAGAGACAGTTTTTTAATTAAAATTCTGATCCTATTTTTAAAAGAAAGTGTTAAGAAGCACACATTTATGGAAATGAGTAAATTTTATCACAGATGATTAACTGTGCTGACCATATAATTACATGGTTGGTGCTCCTAATGGGATACGCTGTTTCACTGTCCCGCAGTTTACCTCTCTTTTCACTTCTCCATTTTCTTCAATCTCTCTCGAATCTAATCCTAATCAGGCTTTCACTGTGCTTGTCCATCGACATTTCTCTCATCAAGGTCCCCAGTGAATGCCAGGTTGCCAAACCAAGGGTCTGGTAGAGGCCCTGTGCCAGTGTGGGACGGCTGCAGTAACGTAACAGCGCCGAGCGGAGTTCAGGCGCGGGGAGGGCCTGAGGCACCCCCCTGGGTGTGGAACAGAGGTGTGGAAGGGATGTGGAAAGTCCTTCTGTAGGACCTCTGTGGCACAGGGAGAAGGAGGTAAAGGACAATATGGAAGTAACTCAGAATGAGGAATCAGCCTGGTTGGGATGGTGCAGGGCAGGGCAGGGACCCTGTAGTGAAGCTGTGAGTAGGCAGCCCAGAGTCTAGTGCAGCCAAGGCCCTGAGGTTCAAGGGAGGTAGGGACAGCATCCCACGAAGCAAGGAGAGATGGCCTTTCCCCTGCTTCGTGTCCCCAGGAGCCACCTCCACTGGAATCACACTCCTGACCTCTCCCTGCCTCATCACTCCTCCCCAAGAAATGAGGAGCTACTAATCTGGGGAGAGAACTGAGGTGGTAGGTCACAATTCCTCCCTTCCTCTCTGGATCTTTCTCCTGCAGAGCACATTTGTTCTGCTCTGCTCTCCTGAGGTCAATGGGGCTGGCTGCCCCTGTAGGGGGGGTCTACATTTGCCCAGCCGTGCCAGTGACTGGGGGTGTCAGCCTGTCCAACGAGCTAGAGAGTATCAGCCAACCTACGGGCTGGACAGCCTAAGCTATGCTGACCCATACTCTTTTAGCCAGTAATCTTTACGTCCCTAGGTCCTCTGATTTTCTCAACTGTAGCAGGAAAGAAGGTGTAGTCATCTTAATTTACTAGTCATCTCAAACCTCAAGAGATTCTAGATGGCACTCTTAATCACTTTTGCTATATAGTCAGCAAAGCAACATAGCAGTAGAATGAAAGAGAGTGTGGGACCAAGATAAAATGTTTTCTGTTTGTTTGTTTTTAGTGGGACCTATTTTAGTATATTTGTAGGTAAGAAGATTATTCAGCAGTAAGGACAAATAACAGAAGGTACAGGGGATCTATGATAACTGCTGGAACAAAGTCCTTCGTTAGGTGAAAGGGACCCGTGGAGTCCAGGGCACAGGTGGAGTGAGTGCCGGAGACCAGAGCAGGGACTGAGGCAGAGAGTACGGTTCGGACGTAATGCACAGTGTGGGAAGGGACGGAAGTCGTCTCCCTGTTGCTTCCGTTTCTCAGTGAGATGAAGCAGCAAGGTCCTCTGCGGTTAAGATATGGACTGAACCATGACTATTTGGATGGAGGTTTGCAGATTCTATTCAACAATAATTCAGTTTCACCGAGTGTCTTTGTGATTTCTTCACCTTTCAATAAAGCTGAAGTCCATTCTTCCGTATGGATTCTGTATTTTCTCCTATGTCTGTTTATTCCTATTTCAAACAACTTTAATTTTTTGCAGACATAGAGTGGGTAAACATATTAACAGATGTAGAATGAATGGATGAACAGGTAAAGTAAATGCAAATAATCATAAAGTAGAGCAATAGCTCTACTACAAGAAGATTTATACTAAAATACGTAACAGGAAAGAACTTCTGCATTCCACTGTGTTTCCCTGAGTGGCAATTTGAGGGAGCTCAGTCCCATTTGCAGATCTTTGCTAGCTGCACAGAATTAAAGATAAATTCAACCATCTTTTCAACTTCCTGACTCTGAACCTGCCTCAGAGATCTACTTAAAGTACACTGATTCCTAAATAAAAACTTGGAATAATAAACTTCTTACTCTTCATTTTGATAAAGACAGATGGGGGATGGCCAAGAAGTTTGGGCTGTGTTTTGGAATATATAAAACAAGAAAAAATAGTTTTGAAATGCATCGCAGACATCTGTCAGGATGCATTTCAAATAAGCCTTTCCCATCCTCTTGCAATCTCATGTGCTGGAATGAAAGTTAACGAAGGAAAAAGTAAGAGATTAATGGAAGTGACAAAACTGAACATTAAGCAATTCTTAGTTGCAAAGTCAAAAGTGTGAAGGGACAGGCGAAAACACAAGCAAAGGGTGAGACAGGGAAACATCATATCCTTTTAGGTACACCAACCATCTTACGTTTATATGATCAATATAAGCAATCGACTTTGATAGAAAGGACTGTGTCTCCCAGGGGAAGGGGTAAAAACGAAGGCATTTCCTGGAAGGGAGCTGAACTAGGTGGAAGACAAAAGGACTCTCAGAAGCATCAATTCAAGCAATGCGCTTACAGTTACTAATTACTAGAAAATAGCAGCACTTTTGAAAAGAGATAAAGGATTTACTCAATTAAGATGCCATCCTGTTAATGAGTCAGAGCTGAAGGTGCAAGGAGTGAACTCAAAATATAGATGACAGGTGTATTGAGTGTGCAAAAAAACTTTCAATTTACACTTACCTTCAGTTCAGGTTATAACTCTTGATTTTGAATATGACTAGCCATGAAACAAAAAAGAAAATAAATGCAAGAAACAATGTAATAGAAGAATAAAAGTATCCAATTGTCTAAATCTTTTCTGGTGCTATGATATTCATATAGCAACAATAATCTGTAAACATCATATTTTATCTTGTCTGTATGCCTCAGACACCTTTGGCATTTGAAGTAGTGGTGTGTTAAAGGGAACAAATGGCGAGGTGGCTGATAACTCGCACTCCACAATAATGCATTTTTCTTCCACTTTCAGGAAAAAATATACTGTATTTGCTCCATTTTGATGACTCATAGGCCCACTTCTGCTTTATAAGATTAACTGTCTATTTGACCTTGTCCACTTTTCTAACTATCCCTTGTAAACATTCTTTTTGTTCTTTTGGTTTCCATTGCTTACTCATCAAAACTCTCTATTCCATAACTTGATAGAATTTGACATCTATGACATCGATGACTTGATCCTGCTGTTAGCGCATTCAGGAAATGGGAGGAATTGTCTTCAGTAACCACTTCATTCCCATTTGAAAATGTGGCTGCCTCTCATGTTAGTGAAGTTCTCACGTGGCATCTCGAGTCACAGCAAGTGTGCTGTGGAGGGTGATTTAAGCACACCTCCTGGCTTCTTATCACAGCTCGGAGGTGGCGGCATCACACCCATGAAGCTTGCTGTGCACCCGACCACAGAAAGGCGGAGGGGGCCTGGAGCGTGGGCAGCAATGGGGCCTGTTCTTTCCAGTGCAGAGCTGTGGTTGCGGGAGAGGGGCCGAGAGTGCAAAGGCTGGAACACAGGTAATCCAGTTCATCCGAGTCTCCGCTTTGGAGGGTTTTTCCAGATAGACCTTGAAAATAATTTAAACTTTCTGCAACGTCTCTTACTTGGAAACAAGGTACACTAAGAGGCTGGGGAGGATTTCAGAACATGCGTCATCAGACAGACCTGGGTTTCAGCCCTGGTGCCGCCGCCACTCGCTGGCTCTGACTTTGGGCAACGTGCTCGTGTTTTGGGCCCTCTCTTTGCTCACGTGTCAGAATGTTTGCCCACGTGTCAGAATGTTTGCCCATGTGCTCCTTCCTAATTTTGTTTGGCTATTTTCAAGGTTTGCTCTTTCGGAGTAGCTGAGTCTTTCCTTGCCCTAAAGGTCAATCACGCGGTAGTAAGTGCTTGCCTCCTGCCAGAAATTGTTTTGGAGATGGACACGTTGTTACTCGTTTCTGGGCAATTAGACATCAAGGAGGTCAGTCTGAAGAACTATGAGGACATTTTCATCTGCTATTGAAGAGATCCGTGGGCGGAAATAACCCCCCTTGCCAGTGCTCATCACTAGGCGGATGAGATTTTAGGACTGCAGTAGCTATCTTGTGGCCAGGAGGGGTCGAGCTGGAGCAATCGCGGTCCACGTGCCAAGATGGCAGCAGGAAGTGGTGCCCGCAGCTGGGCCCCTGGGCTACAGCCCCGAGTTAGTGCATTCACAGAGCTTGAGGCTTCTTATTACAGGAAATAAGCCACTCTCCTTATCGTACAAGTCAGTTGAAATAGATTTGCTGTAGGACTTGATACCAAAAACCTCTTTACAGATACACCAGCTGCGAAAAATGGTAATGTGTATGCTTGTATCAGAGGTTTCTGAGAAAGGAATATGAGGCTTAGGTGTATACATTTCACACAGTGCTTGCCATGTGCTCAGTAAATGTCACCGTGGTTATAATCAACAGCACTGTTAGTAGCAGTAGTCTCCTAACATTTTAAGGTAAGGCAGTTCAAACTAGAGAGGTCAACTGACTTGCCCAAGGTCACACAGTCAACAAACAGTAAGGCAGGGAACAGACTCGGATTTCCAGACTCCTTCCAGAAACACTAACATGCTTTTCGCCTCATTGTAAGACCTCCGGTGTTAGAGAAGTATCTTTATTAGGCAGCCATCACATGCACAATCCTTAAATTTTACAGAGCTTCTTTTCCACTTTCTAAAATAATGGAACACCAGCCAGTCCTTTGATTTAATTCCTCCCTCCTTGAAAGAAATCTGTTTTACTTTTTAAATACTCATAATTATCTTCATGTTCTCTCCTGAGGAAATAGTAATACAAAGTAAAAAAAAAAAACAAAACTTCATTTTAAGAGATGGAAAATTAAAAGCAAAAAAATACAGTAAAATAAAGGCTATTGTATTGTGTTTTCTCAGACAGTAAATACTCTGTGTTCCTGGCTGTCAACTCACTTCTTTTTTATGTCACTGTGTTTTCTTACAATGAAAAGGGACCAGAAAGCTTTATCCCAAGGGTAAAGCTTGAAATATTGGGAGGAGTAAGTCCTAAACTATTAGGGAAGACACTACCTCATGTTGTCCCCACTTATTCTAATTTCCTACATTCTCCGTGAAGCGAAGCAGCAAATAATTGTTCCTGCTGATGTCAGAGATGTCTGGAAAAATTTATTTCCCATGAGTTTTGTCTCTAATAGACTGAGCAGCTTTGATTTTTGTGTTTTGTCCTGGCCTTAAGGTGTCAGGACAAAACTGGCTGTTAAATCCCGCAGCATTTCCTAGTGAATCTGTGCTCTGCAAAGAAACAATGCTTTCTCCATCAACTTGACTATGTGTCACTGTGCAGTGGAAATCATGAAATGTGGTATACGGCTTTTGTGGAATCATTTACCAAAGAAGTAATGATCTCCCATTAAAATTTTAAAAATTGGTCTGGGACTTGGGCATTGGACTTGCCTTAGAATTAGAGAAGCTGGAAAAATTCTGTTTCTCTAAAATTATCAAAACCTATTTAGTTAAACAAGTTAATGTGTCCTCATCACAGTTCCCTGCAATTTCAGATTGAGAGATTCATTTCCCAGTGCCCCATGCCAAGTAGGAAAAATAATATCTGCCTACAGAGATCACTTCCATTAATAGAGGGTGGAGCAAAAGTAGGTTTACAGTTGTTTGTATGACAAATAATACAATAAATCAATTATAAGAATGAACTGTGTGTTTTACATACTCACAGCTGTAACCCTACTTCTGCCCGGCCCTCTATTTGCAGTGGTTTGAATGTTTGGTCTGCCTGTATCTATTTGATCTCAGATTCAAAGTCTAAGGTAATATTGGTAATGCCGTGTTCCTTAACAGTGGTTGGTCTGGGCACGGATACGTGGGGCAATTAAAGCAACTGAGACAGGAAGGAAAGTTGGGTGGACGTGAGGGAAGCAGGTATTCTGAGATACAGATATTGTACCTGCGATGGTGTTCCCTAAAGGCAAGCCTGAGATGTGGACTCGTGTGAGACATACTTACTGAGAATGTGCTCTCTGAAGAACAAGCGTGAAGGAAGCAGAAGAGAGTGTAGAAAAAGAGCTAAGATATCGCTATTAAATAAGCGGTCTGCTGTAGACAGGAGAATGGATTTAAGGGAAGGCAACCAGGTCAGGCAGACACAGTTAGAAGACAATTTATTGTCCAGGTTTGAGCTGAAGAGAGACTGAGTGAGGATATGTCATGGGGAGTAACGAGGGAGAGTTAGGAAGTGAAATCAGCAAAACATGGTTATTGAGTAAGTGGGGTTCCGTGAACAAGAGGAAAGAAGTAGCATCCCAAAGTCTCTAGCCTGGTGACTTTTGTGGCAGCTGATGGGCCAGTGACCAATAAGAGATGGAAGTGACAGCAGAGTCGATAAGTTCAGTTTGGGAAATCCTGAGTTTATGGTCTCTGTGGGACATTTATGAAGAAATACAGAGTAAAGTTTGGGCTCTGGAAGTCTGAAGACCAGTGAGGATACGCTTGGGCTGAAGATGCCTCTGCAGTTGTCATTGGGATGTTTATTGTAGGTGGCAGGCAAAACCACAGGCGTTTCACAGGAGGAATTGTGTGATGGTGGTAGACATGTAATGGACCTCCAGAGACATCCATGTGAGAATCCCTGGAACCTGTGACTATGTAACCTGACATGGGAAAGGAGTCTTTGCAGACCTGGTTAGGTGAATGCTCTTCAGACGGGGAGGTTATACTGGATTACCCAGGTGAGCCCAGTATAATCACACAGGTCCGTGTACGGGGGAAGCGTGGAGGTCAGAGTCAGGGAAGAACAGAGGTCAGAGCCAGAGAGGGAGAGACTGGAAAATGCCACCCTGTTGGCTTTGGAGATGGACGAGGGGGAGCCAGCTGAGGAACGCACAAGCTATATATTCCCTAAAAACTCCAGATAGTTCTGTGCTTCTGGAAATATGTTTTGAATAGCTCCTCTGTGCCGATGCGTAGCCTTTAGAAACTAAGAGACTAGTGTGAGAGAGAGAGACAGAAACAAATTGTAAATACAGCATGAAATGAACTGAAGCGCACAGTTTGTAAAGGAACCACGGAGTCGAGGAGGGTGGAGGGGTCACTGTTCTCAAGGATTAGGGAATAGGAAGGCTTCACCCAGGTGGTGAAACTTCACTGAGTCCAAAGCAATGTCTGCAGAAATTACTAGATGGTCTCTGAGACAACTCAAAAAAAAGCAAAACTCTAACATCAATGAACTCTTTTTTAAATGGAGGAACTAATTGTGAGGCATCTTGGGAAATAGGCAGCCCTTCTGCATGGAAGTAATTGATTTCCCCAATTATCCTTTAAGAATGTCTCTGATTAAGTGCAACTCACACTAATCTCTCCAGATGATCCCTTTGGATAGTGACATTTAATTATAGACTGACATTCTTAACAACCCAAATGATTAAAATTAATTATACTTCCTTGTTTAATTATTTGGTTTACTTTATGTATTAATATATTAGTTTCATAGAAAAAACTGTGTGCCTGAGAACAACAGAAATTTATTAGCTCACAGTTCTGAAGGCCGGAAGTTCAAAATCAAGGTGTCGGCAGGGCTGCGCTCCCTCTGAAGGCTCTACAGGAGAATCCTCCCTTGCCTCCTCCGGCTTCTGGTGCCTGCTGGCAGTCCTTGACCTTCCTTGGCGTGTGGATGCCTCATTTCAGACACAAAGGCAATTTCTTCCTGTGTGTCTTCACCTGATCGTCTTTCTGCATGTCTGTCTCTGGTTCCAAATTTTCCCTTTAAACAAGACACCCTAATGACCTCACTTTAACTTGATCACCTGTATAAAGATTCTATCTCCAAAAAAGGTCGTTTTTTTGAGGAACTTGGGATTAGGTCTCCACCATACTTTGGGAGGGTACACCATTCAACCCATCACAATTGATGACTTTAGTTCATTCATACTTTTGAATGGATTGGAAGGCGCTAGATTATTAAAAAGCTACTTTGTCCTTTCTTATGCAGGGGAGAAAATTTAAGGTAGAAATCTGGCAATAAACAGGCTCAGACTAGGAACAAGAAGATGAAAAATCAGAAAAATATGCAAATAGTGACAGAATTACTTTGCTTTGTTTTGAACTCATTAAATTTTTTATTTAAATATTATAAAAAATGCTTAAACTTTTTTAGAAAATCGTTTGTAATATCATCTGAGATTTTCATACGCACGAGTTATTTCATAAGGTCATCTGCATCTGCAATCAGATAAAAGAAATAACTAATAAATGTAGGATTGTTATCACATAAGGGATCAGCAAAGTGGATCGTGAGGAGAGGCAGTTAGAGGAGAAAAAGGAGGAGATGATCTGAGGGATATCCTATGATTTTTCTTCCCTTAGGCTTTTCCACAGGAAGGGGAAGAAAGGATCAAGAATCCAGGCAAGCAGGAAGCTGGACTTTTAGGGAACGTATATTTTTCAGCAGGAAGCTATCAATGAGCCTGTCGATATGACCCCCTGTGGCAAATGGTCAATCATCACAGCTGCAAGGAGCTCCATGGGGGCTGCCAAGGTGGGCTGCTTCCCAAACACCGGGCCGCCTGCAAGGACCAGGGCGTGGCCAGGAAAGGAATGGCCCCTCTGACTATTTAACACATCACGGAGAACAAGCTGGGGCACACGCTGTCCCGTGAGTGCTAGGTAGGCGTGAACATGAGATAAAAACAGGAATGAATGACAAAGGACAAGTTTTAATTTTCTTCCTCCAGTTTGTTTTCTAGAGTTACATGTTTTTACTCTTCAACATGTGTGCCTTCATTTTGTTTTAAAATAATGAAGGGAAATATGTAAACATAGAGTCACCTAGAAAAAGGTTCAGACTATTTAAAACAGGGGCGTCATACCTGTGGCCCTCAGGCCACTTGTGGCTTCAGATGACTGTGAATGCGGCCCCAAACAAAATCGCAAATTTACTTAAAACATTATGAGATTTTTTTGTGATTACATGTTGCAATGTATTTAACGTGTGACCCAAGACAACTCTTCTTCTTCTAGTGTGTCCCAGAGACGCCAAAAGGTTGGACACCCCTGGTTTAAAAGATAAGGCCATCACCAAGGTACCATTTTGTTTCTGTTGGCAGAATTACCAGTGAAGTAACACACAGTTCCTTGAATATAGATTAGTTTCCTGTGGTTCCTGGCATGCCTTGGCTTGTGGCCACATGACTCCAATATCTGTCTCCATCTTCACATTTCCTTCTCTTTGTCTATGTCTAGCAATCTCTGCCTCACTCATAGGATGCCTGTGATTGCTTTTAGGGTTCTCCTGAATAATCTGGAATAATTACTTCATTACATCTGCAAAGACCCTTTTTCCGAATAAGACCACATTGATAGGCTTCCAGAATTAGAAACTGATGTCTTCCGGGGGCATAATCTAGGCTCTTACAAATACAGATGTTGCAAAACTAAAAATATTACACAATGGTAGTCAATATGCCAGGTAATGTTGAGTGATGTGAAATTTGGTCAATTCTAGAGTGATGTAGACTGGGTTCAGGTCCCTGCTCTGAGTTTACTACCTGTGTAACTTTGAGCATTTCTGTACCTCACTGTCCTTACCTGTAAACTATTACCACTTCTGTAGAAGGGTGTGAGGAGGAGAGATGAGGTAATGCACTTAAAACACTTAGCACATGCTTTGCATGTGGCAAGCTTTCAATGTCATCTATTGATAAAATCAGTAAGAATAAGGGTGGAGGAGCAGAGCTCTGAAACTTCCAATATTTTTGCCAGTTGGGTTCTTTTACATTTAAAATTACTTCCTCCTGAGTCACAAATAAAAGTAGAGACAACCTGCATGCTTTCATTCTGGGGAGAAGACATCAAATTAATCTTTATAAAATAATAAAGTCGATAACTGGGAGCAAGAGGTGCCACGGGCAGAGGGACTGACACGAACAAATGGGATTTCAGTCAGCCTTACAGCAGCATAAATACAGAGTTGATTTCTAAGAAAATCTCTAAGCAAATGGCTTTTAAACTGGTAGACATTAATTGCTTAAAGGGTGAGCAAAGGGGCAGCCACGATTGCAGAGGAAAATCGAGTAAAATGGATATGATTGCATGGCTAGGCAGCCCTCTTCAGTGCCCACCATCGCTGTGCTTTCAAAAGGCGGTGAGAACCAGTGCCACAGAAGAGGAAGGTCCCATAGCCTTGTGCTGCTGCTGCTGTAAGGCGGCAGTTTGCAAAGCCACTTGGGATGGAGCGTGTTCAGCGGGGAGAAGTGCATGTCGCTTTCATTCTGGCAAAAATGGTTTCCTGCCCTTTATTTTTCATTTAGAGTGGAAGAAAGTTTTTGAGAGAATGACAGGGGTTCCGATCCATTTCACATCCACCGTAAATTTTATTTCGGAGAGGAAAATGTGGGTGAAGTGTAGGTAAATACTAAAAAAGTCAATTTTAGAGGAAAATTCTCTAGAACCACAGAAAAGATACTCGGAGTGGAAGAATTAGCTAAACATCTCCACTTGTCAACTTTACATGCAAAATGGTGGCCTTCAAAATGAAGTCGAGATTTTTCTCCTGAAATGGTGTGTTCACAAGCAATGCTCTGCTGGAGGACAGGCTCTCCATGCTTTTCCCTTGGTGGGATCGGAAGGGTACTTCAGCACTCTTATATTTTCCCCAGGCTTGTCTTCAGCAGCTGCTATCAGTTCCCTTGTCGTTCTCAGTCCACTGCAGTCACTTCTCCGACACCAAGTGCTGATGGGATTCGTACGCTTCTCTGCGACTGAACTTCTCTATGACTGAACTATTATTCTACAACCCCCGTCATAACCATCAGCACACCTTTTGGTTAGAGTCAGCACTTTTTTGTTGTTGTTGATCCTGAATATCTGTTTTAATATCTATGCAAGTTACTTTTATTTGTTCTGTATGTTATAGTTACTATGCTGTTTTACTAGTGACCTGTGTAATTCACATTACCTGTGAATTCATTTCAGAACAGTATAAAGAGCATCAGAAAACATAATAAGGGGATGGTGAGTCTTACGGGTCTGTGCCCTACCACATAGGCCACAGGCAGGACCCCTGAGGGGTCGTGTACTTCCCCAGGTGACAGAGCCCACTGTAAAACCACACCTGGTGGGGATGGTCGTGCACCTCTTCTCCAGAAGCCACGCCTCTTAATCTCCTAGGCTGCCCTCAGTTATATTTGGGGAAGGCCAAAATATTAGTTTAATTTTATTTATTTATTTATTTATTTGGTTTTGAGGAGGAGAAAGGTGGGAAGCACATTCATTATTCTGATGATGAGAAGAACAGTGGAGTCCTTTTGTCTCATTGTTTAGTATTTTAAATGTGTGTAGAGAAACTGTTTCTACTCAACATCAGGCTGCTTGCCCCTGTGAACTTTTTGTTTTTTGAAGTTTTATTTTTTAAATAAATTTATTGATTATGCTATTACAGTTGTCCCATTTCTCTCCCATCATTCCCCTCCTCCCTGCACACCCCCTCCCACCCACATTCCCCCCCTTTAGTTCATGTCCATGTGTCATAAGTTCTTTAGCTTCTACTTTTTCACACCATTCTTGCCCTCCCTCTGTCTATTTTCTACCCACCGTCTATGCTACTTATTCTCTGTACCTTTTCCCCCTCTCTTCTCCTCTCATTCCCCTGTTGCTAACCCTCCATGTGATCTCCATTCCTGTGGTTCTGTTCCTGTTCTAGCTGTTTGCTTAGTTTGCTTTTGTTTTAGGTGTGGTTGTTAATATCTATGAGTTTGCTATCTTTTTACTGTCATGTTTTTTATCTTCTTTTTCTTAGATAAGTCCCTTTAACATTTCATATAATAAGGGCTTGGTGATGATGAAGTCCTTTAACTTGATCTTATCTGAGAAGCACTTTATCTTCCCTTCCATTCTAAATGAAAGCTTCACTGAATAGAGCAATCTTGGATGGAGGTCCTTGACTTTCATGACTTGGAATACTTCTTTCCAGCCCCTTCTTTCCTGCAAGGTTTCCTTTGAGAAATCAGCTGATAGCCTTATGGGAACTCCTTTGTAGGTAACTGTCTCCTTTTTTCTTGCTGCTTTTGAGAGTCTCTCCTTATCTTTAATCTTGGGTAACTTAATGATGATGTGCCTTGGTGTGTTCCTCTTTGGGTCCAAATTCTTTGGGACTCTCTGGGCTTCCTGGAAGTCTATTTCCTTTGCCAGATTGGAGAAGTTCTCCTTTATTATTTGTTCAAATAAGTTTTCCACTTGGTTGCTCTTCCTCTTCCCCTTCTGGTACCCCTGTAATTCAGATGTTGGGACATTTAAAGATGTCCTGGAGGTTCCCAAGCCTCTCCTCATTTTTTTAAATTCTTGTTTCTTCCTTCTTTTCTGTTTGGTTTTTTCTTTCTTCCTTCTGGTCTACTCCATTGATTTGAGTCCCAGTTTTCCTCCCATCTCTATTGGTTCCCTGTGTGTTTTCCTTCATTTCACTTATTATAGCTTTCATTTGTTCATCTAATTTGCCACCAAATTCATCCAATTCTGTGAGCATCCTGCTCACCAGTGCTTTGAACCGTACATCTGATAGGTTGAGTATCTCTTGGTCGCTTAGATGAATTGGCTCTGGGGCTTTGATCGTTCTCCCATTTGAGCCATTTTTTGTTTTGTTTTGTTTTGTTTTGTTTTGGGGTTTTTTTCTTTTGGTCTGGTGGCAGCTGTTACATAGTGAGGGGTGGAGCCTTAGGTGTTCCCCAGGGCGGGGCAGCCCAGTTGCTGGGTTGTGACGCTGTATGTGGGGGCATGGTCCCAGAGGGAACAATGAGGCTTGCTCCGCTCTCTCTCTCTCCAGTCCCTTCCGCTGCTTCCCCCAAGCAAATTGGGCCCTTCTGGTACTGGTTCCTGGGTGGGTGGGCTTATGTACAGTCTAAGACCCTGTGGATCTCTCCAACGAACTCTCCTGTGAGGCTGGGAGTCTCTCCTGGCACCTCAATAGCCACAGGTGTTTTCAATCAGTGTTTTTAGGTTTTATTTCCTGGTGCTGGGGCCCTGGGCTGCGAGGTCTGTCTTGCTTCGTGTTTTCACCTGGATTATCTGTGCGTGAATGTGGGACCACCTGGTCAGCCAGCCGCATTGCATGACCTCACTGGGTCTGCCCATTGCCACCGGGTGCCTGGGGTCCGATAGCTGCCACCTGTGCGCCTGGGGTCTGCCCAGTCAGCATTTTTATTTATCCTTACAAAAACCCTTGTAACATCTCATGCTGGGAGAGTCTGATTTGGTAGGTTTGCTATAGATTCAGAAATCTGGATTCTTAAAATCTCTTTAGTAGCTTCATTTATATGATGTTTTCTGGTCATTTAAGTGAATCGACATACAGGTTAGTATAAATACCTTCTTTCTGGAAGAATGACATGGGCGACTCTTAGAAAAACAGTGTAATTTTGCTCTTGTGCTGTCCAGTGCTCTGGATGTGGTGATATGTTTGCCTTGTATGTATGTGTATGTGTTTACAGGTGTGCGCATGTATTCACATCTGTGTGCTCAGAGTTTGTGTAATCATGCCTATTTACTTCCAAACATTTTGAAAATTCTTGATTCAAACTATTAGTGAAAATGAGAAAGCAAAAAGTAATTCCTTAATAACTCAAAACTTTAAAATTGAGAATTGATTATAACTCAAAGATAGATAATTAAAGGGAACAAAAATAACAAAAGAGTGATCGGTTATTCTAGAATAAAACTGTGCATACCCTTAATCTCTTTCACTTCCTTCAAACTACGTCATTTTATGAATTGCATGATCTTTGAAGCTCTTTTAAATCTTATTTGTTCAGAACAAAGTTACCGGTAACAAACCGCACTGATGGTAACAATACTAACAATAACTAGCAACCACCCACATTTGTTTATCATCTAGTAAGTTACAGAAACTAGGGCAAGCACTTTACACGTACTTTATCTAAATGCACCTCTGCCTCATCAAAAGGGTATCATGAATTTCCCTGTTTTACTGATGAGAAAACGGAGGTACCAAAAAGCTAAGTCCCACAACAGAAAAGTACTTGGGCTGAGATGATCCCATGAAATCTGATTTCATAGCTTAACGTCTCTATTAAATAAATAAAACCATTAATAGTCAAAGAAATGACACTTAAGAGCACAGCTTTATTCGTAACTTTGCAAAGTTTTGCCTTAGGACATAATGCCTGAGGCCAGATTTTCATTAATCCATCCATTATGTATACTATGTCTGCTTCCTGAAGGAATTTGAGTTGGTTTACAAGAGTAGGCACATATAGCAGACAGTACAAAAACCTAAGAACCGGAACCTTTAACAAAAGAAGGGAATGTAAATAGTTCCCACCAGAAGTCCTAGCTGAACTGAAGTCATCGTGATGGTGGATGGCAGGACTAGGATTCACCCCCAGGTCACCTGTGATTATAATTTCTATGACATCCTGCAGGTCACTCAAGTTTCTAAACAGCGCTGGAACTGCAAATGTTTTTTTCTGAATGTTAGATGGCAAATTGGCCTTTTGCTCCAATAACGTACCACAGCATCTGGGACAGGCACTAGAGGAGATGGGACCCAGAAGGCTTGCAGGCAGGACCAGACTCTCTAAGTTCCAGGACTTCAGGTCTCTCTTTTCTGGCACTAGAAACTCTGCAAGGCCTGCCTTCACACTCGAACTGTATTCCCAGCCCTGCCTCAGTCTGTGAGGTCCTCCTGATCTGACTTCTCAGGGCCTGGCACCTCTCCTGCCCCTCACCTGTCCCTCCTGTTTGCCAGAAGACCTGATCCTTCCCTGTTCCTGCTCCGTTCCTCCATCAGCTGCCTTCTGCCTGAGTCTTGCCAGTGGAAGGCACTGGAAGGAGAAGGAGGAAGGGAGGAGCTAGGATATGCACTCTGATCCTCTGACCTGTCTCCCCTGTGGCTCCTGCCCCAATGGGACAAGTCCAGCCTCTGCTGGGTGGCCCTGGCCTGGGCCCTGGTATTGCTCATCCTCTCCTAGACCTCCCAGCCTGGAACTGCTAACAGCTTCCTGACACTTCCCGCTGTCTTCTTACCCCTTCTACCATCCATGCAACGAATTCCATACATTAATTCCCTCTGTTTTAAATGCATGAGCAGTTTTTGCTTTCCTCATGCTTCATAACTGACACATCCTCATTTACCTGCCCCAGTCACCCTGGACCTCTTGCCTTTCCTTAAACACAAGCACCTTCCTGCCCCAGGGCAGCTGACTAGGTGTTTCCTCTATGAAATGCTCTTCTCCCAAACAGTCTCGCAGCTTAACTCTCCCACTGCCAGACAGTCTCGGCAAAAAGGCACCTCCTCAGAGTGCTTACCCGGTCGTCACATTCAGAGCAAACTCCCTACTCTTCCTTTCTCACATCTGTCTGTTTCATTTTCCCCTAATACTCATCACTAGCTAAAATGATCTTGCTTATTTATGTTTACCATCTCCCCATGGGGGGAGGTAGGCTCCCTAGGAACGGATGTCTTGGTGTCTTGTTCACGGCCGAGCTGTAACACAGCGGGTAGAGTGATTTCGGACGCTTAGCAAGTATTTGCTGATGGACAGAATGGCTACCTGACTCACCAAGTGACTGAATGAATGAATGTAGCTTCAGAGTGATGACCCAGAGTGATACTCCTTGAATGCCAGTTCTGATCAATTAGTGATGTCTACGGAGAATATAAAACATCCTGGCCTGGGTGACTTCAAGGGTAAATCTTAACAATGATGTAAGGGAGCCTTGGAAGAGTTTTAGATTCTACGAAGTCTGTTCCCACAACAGGCACCCTGGTCTGCACCAAGCAGAACATGCACCTCTAGAGAGCTGACTGACTTAGCAACCATCCATCTGAACGCTGGAGAAGGTCTTCGCGGTGATAGCTTCATTCTGCATATTGGATGCTGCGCTGCTCCTGCAGCCCATGGAATATAAAGTTGGATATGCGTGTTTCTGTTTGCTGCTGACGCGGAGAATGGGCACGCTGCCTGTTCAGTATGGGTATGTGCTCATGGCAGAAAATTTAGAAAATGCATACATCTGAAAAAACGAAAGTCATCCAGAGAATATCGTCCTGTATCTTTTCATGTACACATATGCATTATTTTCACAAAAAGTGGTTTGTTGATGTATACTGTTTTATAACTTGCTTTTTTTCACTGAAATAGATTGTATACATGTCCCTATGCTGTTGAACATTTTTAGCATGGTCATAAGAACTGTATTGTTATCACAGTGATAAAAAGCATAATGGGTTTAATTATTTTCTTATTGTTGGCTTTAAGGTACCTTAAAGGTATCCTCACTTTGTAAAATAATATATAGATCTTTAGTTAACATTCTTTTACTTACCTGTTTGCATAAATGCATACTCATTTCTTTGGAATATATTACTTGTGGAGCAATTGTTACATCTTTTCCTTCATCAATAATTTTTACAGTTCCATCAAGTTGTACATTCATATTATAATACAGATTTTTTAAAAGAGTATTAGTTTTAGTGTTCTATGTCCTTTCTTTAAAATATTCTTTCTTCATTCATAAGCTTAACTTCATTTTACTACTTGATCATTGGATACATGTCTTCACATTATTTAAGAATGGTGAATAAATGGGTGATGTACTGGATGAGCCATTCTAAATGTGAACGTGGATTTTTAATGGCCTATGCATGTAATATTCAGTTTAGTCTGGGACAACATATTTGGTCACATTTCCCCATTTCCCTACGTTTCTGAAGAAAAAATGTCTTGGTCCAGTATGAATTTTAGCTACTAATAGGTCACAGATATAGATGTAGGTGTATCAGTACAGACATAATCTAATATGTGGCTTTGGGTACTGTCATAGATATAAAGATATATTTTTCTCTAGATCTTTTACAGACCATTTTTTTACTCCTTGCAAATAAAAATACTGACAGATGTGTTTACATGTAGATTCCTTTTCACTTATTTTGCCTGGAAGATGGATAACTTCAGAATGCACATGTAGATATTTTTAACTTTAGAAAAGCTTCTTATCATTGTTTCATGGTTTTTGGTCTTTTCTATGAACTATTTTTTATTATATTTTTCTTCTCTCTACTCCATGTCTATCCTCTTTCTGTCCCTTACATCTCAAAAGAGCATCTCAACCCTCTGCTTCAGTTTTCACCCATTGTTTCCACTCTTTATTCCCTACAATGGGGATTTTAATGTTTTTATCATGTTTCTAGTTTCTTAGTAATCGTTCACTATCTTCTCTTTTTTCATTTTGAGCTGTTCCCTTTTTACTTTGGTCTGTTTGTTTTAGCATGCCTTTTATCTCTTTCAAAGAAATCAGATCTACTTTTATTTGATGAGAGTGCCAAAATCTCCTCAGAACTTTCCTCTTAGATGATTAGTTCATGGTTTTCCACAAATGTGCCTTTCTTCTAAGTCTTTAGAAAACTGTGTTCTTCTCCTCCAGCAGACCAAAGATATAGATTTTCCCTGCTTTGTTCGCTTTCAACTTTTGTACCAAATTCCATTCTCAGATGGAAACAAAGATGTAGACTAGTCCCAGTCCAACGGCCAGTTTTTGAAAGATAATTCTTCTTTCAGCTTGGTCCTATCTGTCTTCTTTCCCCGCAGACGACTGACTACCTGACGCTCTGAACCACCGGAAGAGATGCAACTCCGGTGACAAGCGCTGTTTGTCCTGCCCCTGGCGGGGGAGTTGGCTTTCACAGCAGGACACTGTGCTGAGTTTAGAGTTGCTGCACCCACACGACTCATTTCAATAACAGAGGAGGGTGGGAGGCAGGGCTCGCTTCTCTCTGTGTTTCTTAAAAAGTAAAGCCCTCTTTGCGAAGGAAACCACCACACCCAGTCACCTGGTTAAAACAGTCTCTGGTGACTGGAATGAAAAGGTGCTGGTGGGAGACATTAAAAAATCCTCACCTATTTTATGCCCAGGTCGTCCCTATTTCAAGTGGAGAAACTGGACATGACTTAATGTAAAGTCTCCGTAGGTTTTCCTCAGCACCACGTCATCTGTTTCATCATCACAGGTGAGCCCTGACAATTTCTGCCTTTAGGGTGTGCACTCAGCAATCTTAGACAGGTATTTAGCCAGTCCGCGAGAGGCGGGTGCGGGCTGGCGGCTGAGCGGTAGGTAAGCCAGGAACGGTTCTTGCCTTCCCACGGCTGCGACTCCCCGTGGTTTGCCTTAATTTTTCTTTATTGTTTTTCAAGTACAGTTTTCTGCCTTTTCCCCCTCCTCCCCCCATGTTTGCCTTAATTTTTGTTGTGAGGTGTTTTTTTTCTTTTCTTCTCTGTGTTCCCTTTGGTCTTTCAATGGAAAATTGTGAGATGCCAGAGGTAGAAAAGGAAGAGCGTAGGAAGTGCTGCTACTTCAAGACCAATTCGAACATGAAATCCCTATTTACACAATCTGCGTCGTCTTAAAGGCCTGGTTTTGCCATTCCACGTGTGGACTCCAATATAACAGCTTACAGAGACAATTACAGCACAGCGGGACATTCACAAAAGATCCTGTATTAGTTGCCTATTGTTGCTATAAGAAATTACTGTGAAATGGCATACGATGACACAAATCCATTATCTTATCATGCTGGAGGTCACAAAAACTGGTTCTTTGTAAAATCTGTTTCACCGGGGTCACATCAACCCAGAGGCAGAAATGCGTTCCTGCTGGAGGCTCTGGGGCAGCATGCATTCCTGGGTCTTTCTCAGGCTCCTGAGGCCACCAGCATTCCTCAGCCGTGACTCATCCTCCTTAATGCACACCCCTCCAGCCTCCCCTCCCACTGTCACATGCCCTTTGCTGACTCCTATCCTGCTAGTATGCCTTGCTAGTATAAGGACCTTTATGATTGCTTTGGGCCCAACTGCATAATCCAGGATAATCTTTCCATGTTGAAAACGTTAGTTATACCTGCAGAACCCATTTTGCCATGTAAAGTAAGGTATTCACAGGTTCCATGGGTTAGAATGTGGATATCCTAAGTGACCATTTTTCATCTACCTCAACCCCTTTGATTTACCTTTCCAGGTAAAACCATGCGTAGAGTATTATCAAATATACCCTGTCTCCAAATCTCAATTGTGTTGGTATAACCACATTCGCTATGCATTGCTGCATAGCAAATGACCCCCAAAAGCAGCAGCTCATGGCAACAAGCATTCATCATCTCAGTGTCTATGGATCAGAAATCTGGGCACAAGTTAGCAGTGCACCTCTGACTTAACGTCTTTCACAAGATTGCAGTCAAACCACCCCCCAGGGCTATCATTGCATCTGAAGGTTTGACTGAGGTGGCATCCACTTCCAAGCTCATCTCTTTGTTGTTGGCAGGCTTCAGTCTCAGGCTTCAGGGGTGTCTCCACAGGGGTGCCTCACACCATGGTAGCTGAGTTCTCCATGATGAGCAGTCCAGCTCACACTTCAGGGGCGTAAATAACATGAGTATCAGGAGATAGGGACCCCTGGAGGACATCTTAGAAGCCCTCTAAGGAAAAAAATCCTGCATTGGCATCCCACAAGTAGATGAACTACTCAGTTATTTTAAATAATGGAGGACACATAGTGCACACTTCTCTCATTTCTTGTTATTTTTCTCTCTGTTTTTTTGTATAATGCAATGCAAGATAGGAATAATTTTTTATCATTACAGTAACAATCTAAATTTTAGCATGCATTTTTCCAATGGATTAACAAGAGTTCTGCCCTGAAGAATTTCTGTGCTCATCCACCCAGAAAAAAGAAAAAGCTGTCAGTGAAAAATTAATGTTGTTTATTCAGTGTTACTTCTACCAAGTTGGTTCTTCATCTTGGAAAAATAATCCTGGCATGTAAAGCCAACACAGTAGATCTCTTTAGATGTCATTTTTTCACCACTAATGAAATAATAAAAAGGCACACTAAGAAAGAAATAGGCTTTGGGAGTTTGAAGATAGAATATGTAAAATAATAAACCTGCTCACCCAGTTGAAGTCAAGAGGTGAAATCTGGGGAGATAAATGAAACAAAGATAACATAGTCATTTTAACCTTTCATAAATCTAAATGTGTAAAATTAATCTTCTATTGAAGCTGTTGATTAAACGCTTGAGGAGAGGAATGACATGCTTTAATGTTAAGGAAAAACTAGTTCTAACCAGAGACATTTTGAATTGGTAAGAGAGAGAGTGTGTGAAGGGGAAGGTCACAAATCGGTATTATGTGACTAAGAACATCCCACCCTGTAACTTTAACTGATAAGTTCTAGTTGCCATATTGGGTCCTAAATCCGCATTTATAGATGACGGACTGTCACAAGCTAGTCTGAGCCAGGTATTCTGTCTTGAACATCACACTGTGGCCGTGTGTGCGAGGAAAGGGGGGTGGTCACACTGCATTGAAACAAGTGACATCAACCATGTAAATGAAGTGAGAAGGAGAAAGTGGAAGGGGATGATTTCCAATAAACAGGGGCCTCAGAACTCAGAAAAAGAGGAGTTTGGAGTAAACAAAATCAAAATTTCTAGTGTATCATAGTATCTTTTAAGATATCTGAAGATAACTATCAGACTTCCTATGAATCTTCCATTTCCCAACTTTTACACGTGATTTTTTTAACATCTTCATACAATTTTGAACCTCTTATCTTTTTTAACCTCTTTAAAATTTGTGAATATTAGATATACTGTACAGCAAAGCCAGCGACCAGCGCAATGTGTAACTCTATACACCTGTCTCACTGGTACTCAGGGCGTGAAGAAGACAGGTGTCAGCAACCTCCCCACCTCCAATAGTTCCTGACTCCCTTTACCCCCCAACAAAAAAACACCATCCTGCCTGGTAAGGTCATCCCTGCTTTGAGTTTACGTATTTATTTTTTGGTCATTTATTCACCAAACTATATATCCCTAAATATTACTGATTAGGTTTTTTTTTCAAGCTTTGCAGAGTGGACTCACACAGTAAGTAGATTTCATTTGCGTCTTGATTCTTTTGCTCAACAGCTGTTTGTAAAATTCATGCCTACTGTTGTGTGTAGCTGTATTTTGTTTACTTCTTATTGTGTGCCACTGGACGAATATGGCACGTTGCTTAAAGCCTTTCTGAAGTTGAGGCCCATTTGGGAATTTTCCAAGTGAGGTACAGTTGTGCACGGCGCTGCTAGGAACTTTCCAGATCACGTATCCTGGTGCATAAAAGTACGCATTTCTCCAGAGTGAACACCGAGGAGCAGAAATGCAGTGTCATAAAGTAGGTACAATTTCAGCTTTACTAGGTAAGATCAAACTGTCTTCTAAAAGTGTATATGCCAGCTTGCACCCCCACGCCCTGGAAGGATACAAGAGTTCCTGCTGCTGCGCATACTCAGCGTGACACCATTCTCTCCCTTTTCTGGCTTAGGTGTTAGCCTCTTCTTTGTGGTTATACGTTATAAGTGTTCCCACCTTAAGTTGTGGCCCTTGGAATTATACCCAGTCTTTTGCGTGTCACCTTAACTCTATAATTAAATGGTATACTCCTGTGATTAATCTAATCACATCAATTGTGAACTAATCTAAATCCTGCAGTCTTGCTGATTAAGTCATATCTGTCACATTATATTTTTGCCACCAATTTTTTCATCAAATTTCAGTATCTTATATGTATTTTTCTTCACCTTATCAAATTCGACCTACGATGCTAGTTATTAAGATGATTTAAGATAATGGTTCTGTCACCAAAAATATTAACCATCTCTCAGCTTGAAGTAAGATATTAACCATCTCTCAGCTTTTATCTCATCCACGGTTCTGTCCCGAGGCAAGCCACTGCTCTGCTGAGCAGAACAGGGTCTGCTCAGAGTCTCTGGAGATGCGCCAGGAAACTGCCCTCAGGTCCACTCCTGTCTGCCACCCAGCGCTCTGGCAACCTGACTAGCCGGTCGGTCACAGAGCGTCCTTACTGTTTTACTATCCGGAGTTTTCACTTTATACCTATAACTCACAGACTTTAGCTTGCTAGTCTTCCCTTGTCCTTGTTGTGCTGTAAGTACAAAAAGCCATCTTCAGTATGTAAACTTTTTCTTCTGAGACTTGGGTCATTCTGAGCTTTGACCAGCCTCGTCTTTTTTTGTAGTACGGTCATCTCCCCTTATCCATGGTTTTGTTTTTTGTGGTTCATTACCCACAGTCAATCACCATCCAAAAATATTACATGGAAAATTCCAGAAACAAATAATTTGTAAGTTTTAAATTGTGCACCGGCCTGAGCAACAGTAGTGTGATCGAATCTCTTGTCCCGCCGAGTCCTTCCTGCCCAGGAGTGAATTATCCCTTTGTCCACAGCATCCACCCTGCACACGGTACCTGCCCGTTAGTCACTTAGGAGTCGTCAGATGAGCTGTCACAGTGTTGCTGTGTGTGTTCAAGTCACCCTGGTCTTACTTAATGGTGGTCCCAGAGCGCCAGCATAGCCATACTGGCCATTCAGACAGGCCAGTGAAAGCTGTAAAGTGCTTTTTTTAAGTGGAAAGCTGGGTATGAAGAGGAAAAACATAGTATATTCAGGTTGAGTACTGTCCTCAGTTTCAGTCATTGACTGGTGGTCTTGGATCATACCCTCTGCGGAAAAGGGGGGCTCCTGTACCCTCATATCCCCTAAAATCCCCCTTTGGTTGTATGTCCTTGGTTGGCTGTTGTCTTATACACAAGCCCTTTAAAATCTAGCTTACTCTGAGGAGGTCTGTATAATTGGCATTTTTTTTCATTTACCCCCCCCCCTCCTTTTTCACTCTTAATTATGAAATCAAAATTAAATTTTCAAGAACTTGTCTACCCACTGAAATTGACTTTTCCTGGTGTCACAGATTCATGTCATGAAGTCATTTTCTGTAAAATCTGGGGCATACCTTTTATTGGCTCTCAGGAACTGAGAGATGAATGTTTTCTGCCAGGCCCCACTAATTCTTCTTTGCTAAACGACAAAAGCATTTCACGTTGACTGGGCTGGCGTCAGAGCGTGCAGACTGTGCGGCTGCGCGGAACCCGGGGCTCGGGAGGCCCTCACTTCCATCGGCACAGAGCTCCACAAGTCAGGTAGCTGGGCCCGCTGCTGGTCTGCATTCATGACAGAAAACCACTTATCTGCTGTCTCTGTTTCCTCGGAGATAAAGTTGACTGCAAGTCAAGTTAGCACATGTTTAGCTTTTATTTATTTATTTTTTATTTAACACTGTTTTCAGAGATATTCTATTTAACAACTTATTTCCATTACCATACCTCAGAGCTTTTGGCCAACATCCATCACCAAAATTTTCCTTTAAAAAACGGAAAATTCTTTCCAACAATAAAATAACATGTTTGTTATTAAAAAATTAGAAAACATAAAAAGATATTTCTAAAAATAATAAATAATAGCTTTAATATTTTATTAAATTTTCTCATTACCTAGATTTTAACATAATTATGGTTGTTCAACATCTAGCAGATTTTGTAAATTAATATTTTAAATGATACATATGCTCAATTTTTAAAAATTGAATCCAGCAAATCATAAAGATGTTTTAAAATATTGAAAAAATTTTTCAAAAGATTCTCCACTGAGAAATAACAGCTGTCATAATTTTGAACATTTTTCTTACATGCCTTTTAATCTCTGCAGATTTTTTCATCGTGCTGTGTAATTGATTTCTAAGGAAGTAAGTAGTCACAAATAATAAAAGTGTCCGTGATAGATAATATTCCCCACAGAGATCTTACCCTTCAATATCCAGCTTCCTGATTGCTGCTCCTACCCTGTCTGCTCTCTTGCTTGCTTACTCCTAGCTCGCCTTTTTGAACGCTTCATGTTGCTGCTGGCATCTAGTGGGTAGAGGCCAGGGATGCTGCTTAATATTCCACAGCGCACAGGGGAATCTCCCATCCCACCCACAATAAGGGCTGCCCCACCCAAAATGTCAGTAGTGTCAAAGGTGAAAATCTCCAGTTGAACATAATTCTGGCTGTATTGCCCAACACAACTAGAAAGGACAAAGAAATAAGAAGTATAAATACTGGAAAGAAGACTCTTATTTATTTTTTTTGCAGAAGATATGTTTGCATACTAGTCTACCCAAGGAAGCCATTTACAACACTACTGATTATAACACATATAGAAAAAAAAAATCCTACTAAAAATAGCCTAAAGAGTAATGTGCATTATAACTCATGATATTTTTAAGGTGTTCAAAGCAAACCAAATGTGTATAAATTATGAGAAAATGTAAGCATTTATTTCTTTTTATGAACTGTTTCTTTTGCAACCATTTTCATTTTTAATCACGTCTATTTTCTGGCCAACAAATGTGGTTTGGAATTTAAGTTTTCTGCAGGGATACACTCTGATGGGTGGCTGCAATGAGAAGAAAACATTTTGAAGTCGTTACTCACACTCAGGAGCTGCGCTAGCATGTCAGTCAGCATCCCACTTCCTTCATTGCTATTCTTGCGATGAAACGTGTCAGCTGATGTAAGCAGCACACTAACTGATGCTGTCAAATTTGTGGACCACCTAACACTAACGTGATAACCTGGAGATTATTCTCTTTATTCCGTTGACCATATAAATTGATCACAAACAACTATTACTGCATGCCGACATCTGAGGGTTATCAAGGTAAAATTTCCTGTTGAGAATATTTGAGCTATGGAAAAATATCTTTTTGGTTTTGGTCCCAACATTTTAAAGAGTGAAATGGATATCCAGGCATACTTTTCTCAGGGATTCCTGTAAATATATAACTTCCTCTTCCGTATTTTAATAAGTTTAATATGTGCATGCTAGAAAAAAATGCAGCACAGAAGATACATTCAAAGCTTTAAATATTGATATATATATGGTGTTCATTCAAAGTATGTGTGTCAATATTTAATGTGGGAAATAAAATGTGATGAAAGACTAGATTTTTTTATCTTTATATGCAGCACTGATCCAAAAGAGGAAAAAATTTTTAAAAATTTATGAAAGAGGAGCTTCCGGCCAAGATGGAGGCATAGGCAGACGCACTGTGTCTCTTCTCACAACCAAATTAAGGACAACAAAGATTTAGAAACAAGAAAACAACCAGATCTCAGAAAATCAAACTGTTTGGAAGTCCAACAACGATTCATCCAGACCGGTAAGAGGGGCGGAGTCGCGGCAGGAAAAAGCGGAGGTGCTGACGGGCAC
>PVKU01009285.1:0-36160 GCA_004027475.1 Anoura caudifer
CAGGCAAGAAGGGGCTGGAAAGAAGTATTCCAAGTCATGAAAGTCAAGGACCAACATCCAAGATTGCTCTATCCAGCAAAGCTGTCATTTAGAATGGAAGGGAAGATAAAGCACTTCTCAGATAAGGTCAAGTTAAAGGAATTCACCAAGCCCTTATTATATGAAATGTTAAAGGGACTTAGAAAAAGAAGATAAAAAATAGGACAGTAAAAAAACAGCAAACTCACAGATATTAACAACCACACCTAAAACAAAAGCAAACTAAGCAAACACTAGAACAGGAGCAGAAACACAGAAATGGAGATCACATGGAGGGTTAGCAACAGGGGAGTGGGAGGAGGAGAAAAGGGGGAAAAGTTACAGAGAATAAGTAGCATAGACAGTGGGTAGAAAATAGACAGGGGGAGGGCAAGAACAGTGTGGGAAAAGTAGAAGCTAAAGAACTTATGACACATGGACATGAACTAAAGGGGGGAATGTGGGTGGGAGGGGGTGTGCAGGGTGGAGGGGAATGATGGGGGAGAAATGGGACAACTGTAATAGCATAATCAATAAAATATAATTAAAAAAAGAAAACGAAGGACAGCGGCTGCAATGCAGGGTGTAGGCTGCATCGCCGATTGCATGGAAAGCCGTGTTCCAGTGCACATTCACACGCATGTTGCATTTTATTATTATTATTTTTTAAATATTCACCCAAAGATATGTTTTTTACTGATTTTAGAGAGAGAGAAAGGTGGGTTGGAGCAGAGAGAGAGACAGACAGACAGACAGACAGGCATCAATGTGAGAGGGAAACATCAATTGGTTTCCTCCTGCATCTGCCAGACCAGGGATTGAACCTGCAATCTTTTCATGCCAGGGATGACACTCCAACCAACTGACTCACCTGGCCAGGGCTCATCTTGCATTTTTTTAAAGAGGCAAGTAAAAAGAGTGTTAAATTTGGAAGGAATCTGGTTGTGGTAGGCAAGTAGTAAAAAGAGTTCAGGTTAAGTTTTACTAAAATATTGTCTTGGGTTTTCATGGAGTTGGTGGTGGACGCACTGCTCTGAAGGACTCTTGTTCAGCAGGATAGGCCCTCTTATCTCAACGGCCTGAACTAGAGCCTTGTTTAGGCATCTGGAGAAGTAGCCCATCTCTGTTGTAAAAAAATGATAATAAGTCAGGATTTTCAAAAGAGGGATTCAACCAACCCCTTAAGAACAATTTACTATAGTTTGTTTTGGTGTAAATTTTTAGTCTTTTGGTATAAAGTATAAATAGCAAATCTATGTTTCTAGCAGCTTGAATATTCTAATAATAGATTGGAATGAGACCAAGAAGAAAGTTAATAAATTGAAAACCAATAAACTTTTTATAGAAGCCAGAGCAATTGACATCACTCCAAATGCTAATTTTTCTGTAAGAAAGATTATTGAATAAATATGGATAAACATTTTAGTTTTTTTATTTATTTCAGGAAAGCCCTTTTAAGGAATAATTTGCATTTCCCCCCAAAAGTCTCACAAAATGGACCCCATCTTGTACATATTTCTATTCCAAGGTCTCATGTTGGACTTTGCTACTAAACATTGTGGGCCTGAGTCAGTGTGTGATATGGTGTTCTTGGAAATGGTGTTCTTCTCCCACTCTTTCCCCTCAAAACTTTGAAGAATTTTAGATTTATTGTGATTAATCATCTATCCTCTGGGATCCGTGGTGCAGGATCACACATATTCACACACACGCATGAACACACATACAGGCACACACACCATGCAGAGATTCATATACTCATTCTTCCAATTTTCTGAGGCTGCAGTTTCTGGAGACAAAAGCCAGAATTCCTCTATACAGTAGTTACAAAAATGATGGCCAAAATAATTGTGGCTATGTATGAAATCAAAATTTTCTTAAAGGATTGAAATACTCAGTAAATGCACCCAAGGTTCAAAGATTTATTTCCTATGACGTAAGCACGGGTTTTATCTGGTCGGCATTTTCCTGACAGCAGAGCCTCAGAGCAATAGCTCTTCTTAATTATAACTTTGGGAACAGAATCTGCTTGCAGAACTCACTCCCCTCCTGCACACTCTGTTCTCATCTTTTTAGCTGATCTCTTTGAGCGAAAACCTGGGAGAGAGGAGGAAATGGTACAGGTACGTGTTTCCTGCTGAAACTGTGGACTCATGAATCCTGAGCTGGGAATAATTTTCGGTTCCTGGGGAAGAACTCTAAGATATATCTCTTCATTTATTGTTACTAAGGTTCCAAGCAGTTCTGTTGCTATTGTTGCTTAGGGAACACCATGCAAAGGTGAAAAATCCATGGTTCCCACTCTAACTTTTTTGAGGAGTGGATTATTTAATAGGGGGAAATATCAATTAGCAATCAGAAGCATGCATATATATATATATATATATATATATATATATATATATATATAGGCATTATTTCCATGTTTCCAAGAGTGAAGTTTTCCTATAGTGGTGCTCAGGATCACAGATAATTAACTTAAACAAACTTTATCACGTCCAACCTCTGCCTTTTTTGCCTGAAGTAATGGAAGTTCAGAGAGGGCAAGCAAGGTCACACAGCAGTTGGTGGCAGAGCTGAGCCCCAAACTACTGTTCTCCTGATCTCTTCTCTATGACCTGCTGCTTCTTACTCTGAGACGTGCCATGCTTTGAAACAAACAACCCTCTATTGCCTCCCATTCCATGGCAGAGCTAGACTGGTTATTTCTACCTTTCTATGGATAGGCTTCTCCGTCCTTGGGAAATAAGAAAACCAGGGCTTGAAGTTCAAAGACATGGCTATTTACTTTCCTCACAAGGAGTGGGAGTACTTGCACTTGGCTCAGAAGAATTTGTACTGAGATATTATGTTGGAGAATTATAACAACCTGATCTCACTGGGACTTTCTGATTCTGAGCCAGACGCGATCTCCTTATTGGAGCAGGGAAGGAGCCCTGGATTGTGAAAAGGAAGGAGACAAAAGAATGGTGCCCAGATTGGGAGTTCAGAAGAGAACTCAAGAACTTATCTCCAAAGGAGCACATTATGAAATTAACTCATCGCAACCCAAGACGACTAAAGGGCCTATAAACTCTAACACTGAGTGCACTAGGGCCAGAGGTAAGAGTGAAATCAAACGCTGCTTGGAGAGACAACAGGAGGGGCACTTCAGACCAGCCGTAATAACCCCTGAAGAAAGATCTGCTTACATTGAGGACACAGTTCCTAGAGCACCTCAGTAACTCACACTGGGGTGATATTGTGAATGCAAGGGATGTAAGGAAGCTTTCACGTACCCCTCATACCATATTCAACATGAAAGCAGTCCCAACAGGAAAAAGACTCTAAATGTGGAGAAAGGGGGAAAGCATCAGAGGATTCATTGGAGCAAGAAAGTTAATGAAAATAAGAAATGCGCCTTTATTTGCGACTCTGAATTTAATTACTAGACTCCAGAGCATGGATGCTGGTGAGAGACTTCATAAATGTAAGGAATGTGGGAAAACCTTTCATTCTTGCCTACAACTTATTAAACATTGAAGGATCCATATTGGTGAGAAAGGTTAAGGCCTTTCCATCTACCTCACAATAGAATTTACAGCAGAGAATTAATACAGATGAGACATACTATAAATATAGGGAGTGCAGAAAAGCCTTCACCTGTCCCTCGCATGCTTTTCAACATCAGAGAAAATCCATACTGGCGAGAAACCCTACAAAGGTAAGGATGTGGTAAAGCTTTTCATTATGACACAAAGCACAGTCTTCATCAAATAATTCACGCTGGTGAAAGGCACTCTGACGGTAAGGAATGTGGGAAGGCGTGTAGTTGTGTCTCACAACTGAGTCTGCATCAAAGGATTTATACTGGTGAGAAACCTCATAAATGTAAGCAATGTGGGAAAGCCTTTATCTCTGACTCACATCTTCTTTGACGTCAGTGGTCAGTGTTCATACTGGTAAGAAAGCATCTAAATGTAAGGAATGTGGCAAGTCCTTTTGTCATGGCTCAGAACTTGCTCACGTCAGAGAGCTCACTGAGAGACCCCATATGTGTACGGAAGGTCAGAAGGCCTTTGTTCAGAGGTCAGAACTTACTTTTTCTGACCTTCATGAGAGAAGCCGTAGGGGTAAAACACCTGAGGAGGGTAAAGAATGTGTGAAGGCCTTTGGTTGTGGCTCAGAACTTAGCCAACATCCAAAAATTCACACAGGACGGAGGAGTGAATGAAGACCGGTAGGGAGGTTCAAAATGCAATCGACATCTGGAATTCCTACTAGTAAAACTGACAAACAAAAACTCCTCTGATACTAAGGAATGTGGGAAAGCATTTGAGGGTAACAACTTAATACTGTGGATGTAAAGCTTTTATCTAAGAGTCAGAATTTACCGGCATTTGTCATTTGTTACTTATGAGAAAACTTATAAATGTTAGGAATTTGAAGAGTTGTGTTTCAGAATTCATTTGACATCAGAGTTCAATTGGTAAAAAAGTGGAAATTTCCGTGAGCGTAAGGAAAGAGGGGAGGCTTAGGATGGTGGCGAATGTGTTAGAGACAATCATTCAAACCTTTCTCAACATCAGGGTCTTTAGCCCTTAGGAGAAATCAGAGGCTTCATAATAGGAATGTCATATACTGGTATATGGGACACCAATCTGATTTAGCTAAAGAGTTATTCATTTAATCATTCATACTTGAGAAAGGCTACATTAATGTTAAAATTGTAGCAAATTCTTCTGTCTTGCCCAAATCTGGTTAATATTTGCAAGCTAATTCTTTAAAATTAACCTGAACTGAATCAGAATGGGAAAGGATTTAACCAATATTTAATCTTTATTTGGCTTCACCACTATACCTCAGTTCTTATAGGGCGAATCACTTAACTACATCTAAATTTCCTCATTTACAAATTATTACTAGTAGTACTATATTTCTTAGAATTGTAAAAATTGAATAATTACATTCTATCCCTTAGAACAGTATCCATTGTATTCAAAGTGTGATAGATAAGAGCTCTTTTTATTATTGCTTTTCTTTATTTTCATAATTGTGTATTATTAGAAATTTTACAGAAGGAAAGCTTTATGGGCTCAGTGGCTGTATGAACAGCTTATGTCTTCATCTACTGAATGTTAGGTAATTCTTCTGCAGAAAAATTAAAAGCCGAAACTTAAAAAAAAATAGGCAAGCAAAACCAGTTTGTCTTTCCTATGAAATCTCTCTCCACATTTCCTGTCATTGACTCCTTATTGGGAAATTACCTAATTTCCCATGAAGAAATTCATAGTCCAGAAAAGAGTAGATTTTGTTATTTATTTTAAAGACCACAAGTTACAACCAGGCTTGTATGTTTTCACACATTTTTTCCAGCAATATGCTTCTGGAGGAGACTAATACACAGGGTGAACAATGGGATTCTTCTAAGAGAAACAACTGGTTCTCTTCTTTCTTTGCTGTCTCGGGAAGAATAAGGTTCAATTTCTTTGATAAGTGAGAGTGTCAGGCAACTGGCTATTCCACCAGAGATCTGTGTTCTTCCTCCCACAGTGTGAACTTTTTACTGGGAAGCTAAAAAACACAATTTCCAGACTCTTTTGCATCTGCCTGTGGGCACATGACTGGTTTTGGCCAACAGAATTCAAGTGAAGCTGATGGGTTATTTTCACACCAGAGAGCTTACAAAACAAATTTTCCTTCCCCACTAACTTTCTCCCTTACTCTTTCCTCATAGAGTAGCTGAATCCATAAGGGGAGGATGGAATCAGATAGGAGGAAGCATGCTTCCTTGAAGCCTCAAAATTACCCAGAAGGCTGCTTGCTAACCATAACATCAGTATTGGACTATGAATGAAAAACACACTCCTGATGTGTTACACTCTATCAGTTTTCTATTATTATGCAACAAGCCATTTGAAAACTTAGAGGCTTAAAATAATAACAACAATCACTTATTTTACTCACAAAACTAATTTGGATGCAGCTCTATAGGGACTGCTGTCCCTTGCTTCCCATGGCATAAGCTGGGACAGAGCCCCTGGAGGACCCATTTCAAGATGGGCCAGTCACATGGTTTGCAAGAGTGTGCTGGGTATCAACCAAGAGCTCAGCTGGGGCTGAGGGACGTAGGCTTTCCGTTTCTCTCCATGCTGGCCTTTCCACTGGATGCTTGCCTTTCTCAAGGCGTAGTGATTCCAAGAGCAAATGTCCCAAGAGGGAGATTGTAGAAGCTGACACTTTTTGTAAAGTTTACACCCTGAAACTGACACCATGTTCTTTAAACCACAATTTATTGATCAGATAGTTATAGAGCCCAGAATCAAGCTCCCAGGACACAGATCTGACTTTTCAGGGGGAAGCATGTCAAAGAATTTTGCAGGACTGTTTTAAAATCATCCCTCAAACACTGTGATTTTGCGGTGTCTATGCTGAGGCAACTAATGTTACAATTGCTTCACTGAGAGAGAAGAAAAAGTGCCAACTTCTTAACAGTCTTACATGTTTTAATTTGTAGGTCAACATCCAACAGACAACAATAAAACCTGCAGAGAGGGGCCTTTAACTTTTATGAATTCCAAAATGAAGAGATATTTAGGAGTTTCTGTAAAGTCCAACTGAGTTTAGCTTTAAAGTGTATATGGTTCTTACATATGGTCCTTGACTTTTGTCAGTCAGACTTATTTTGCTTAGCATGATATTCTCAAGGTCCATCCATGTTGTCACAAATGGCAGTCTTTATCTTTTCTAACGGCTGAGTAGTATTTCATTGTATATATGTACAAAACAACAATTGAACAAATAAGAAAAACAAACAAGCAAAAACTCATAGACACAGAAAACGTTATGGTGGTTAGCAGAGAGAAGGGGGGGTTGGGGGCAGAGGGTAAAGGGGGCCAACTACATGGAGAGGAAGAAGATTTGACTTTGGATCGTGGGCGCACAATGCCAACATGCAGATGATGTATCATAGAACTGTACACTGGAAACCTATATAATCTTATTAGCCAATGTCTCCCCAAAACATTTAACTTAAAAATAAAAGAGATGGCTAGCACGTAGTTTAGTTCATACTTAGAAATTCTGTTTAAACAACCCTTTGGAAATTATTAGGGTACCAAATGATTGCTCTGAAAATGGACAAAAGAAATGATAAAAATGTACTTGCAGATCTCTTGTAAGTAAACAAAAATACTGCAGAATAAAAATGAACAAGGAGCATGAATAGGTTTGCAGAAGGGGAAATGAACAGCCAGTACAGGAAAACAGTGTCATAGTCATGTGGCGGTTAGCTGCCCAAGGTCCACTTCCCTGTCATAACAACACTCTGATTTCCCTGGAGAAGTTACCGGTTTCCCTCTAACTGTGATTCAGCGGTTGTAATCAGGGCACTGCACACTCCCAGCCTGAGGTCAGGCATGTGGCTCTAACTAGGTCAGCTGGAATGTGAATCTAATGTGAGGAATAGAGAGCAAAACTACTGGGGTTCCACTTTGTTTCTGTGATGGTGTCCTGAGACGACCCAATCCAATGATGTCCTTCTATCCTGACTCCATTGCTGGGGTACCTGCTTCCTCTCCTCCAGAAATGCCTGCATCTTACCCAACCTGTGCCTCATTTTCCAGCTCCCATTAATTCTGTTGGCTTCTGATGCCCTTCCCCTGCCTTCCTCTTGATTTGATCCACCCAGAGTTGTTTGTGTTGCTTGCAATGAATGAATGCTGGTTTATACAAATGTTCAGCTACAACAGTCATGAAATAAATAAATATATAAAGTGATGAGAGATAATTTTACTTTTTGCACTGGCAAAGTCTGAAAATGAATGGTGCAGCTCAGCTTTGCTCAGGTTTGGGAAAAACAACTTTGCTCATAATTGCTGGTGAAAATGTACATCGGTACAATCTTTCTAGAAGGCAAGGCAGTATATATTTAAAAAACTTAGGATGCACACATACTTTGATTGATAAAAATTTTGTATCAAGACTGAGCTGCTAGGATATTTATTAAAGTGTTGTTTATAATTGGGAAAAAATTAGAAACAATATGTACTACTGGGATGACTATATAATATATCACCCAAAAGAAAACACTTTTCAGAGTGGAAGAGGTCCCTATTAATAATTATGCCACAAAAGAAGTCATAACCCAAGCCTGCTTCAGGCAAATGGGGATGATCATAGCCACCTCACACACCAGGGAGCAGGGGGTTGTACTATAGGGCGCATCCAAATAACAGAACCCAGTTGAGCTATTAGAAATGCTTGTGTATTAAAATCCCATATTTATTTGAGTCAGTTTCTGGAACTTTGTGTCCCTCCATTGATTCACCCTTGTCTTTTTTGTACCCAGTTGAAACAATTACAGCTTCATGGTATGTTTTAATATATGATAAAGCAAATCACCTGCTATTAGTAGTATTCTAAAAAAATTTTTCCAGATGAAATTTATAACAACTTGCTCAAGTTCTATGCCCACTTCTCTCAACATGTTAAATTATATAATAGTTCGGGGAGAAATGACATCTTTACCTATTCTGGCTTTTAGGAATATGGCATGTATCTGCTTTATTTCATACCACTCAGTGGAATTTTATAGTTCCTCCACATTTATTATTATGTTTATGCCTAGGTATTTTACATTGTTGTTGTTATCATAAAACTATTCCTTCATTGTTGCTACATAAAAAGTTATAGATTTTTGTGTATGTGTATAAACAACCTACTGAACATCCTTTCCAATATAACAATTTCATTACAGTGTTCTTGGGCTTTGTAGGTAGATAATTAATCAAAATAATAATTTTACCTCTTCCTTTCCCACTTGTTTTATTGCACCATTATATTTGTTAATATTTTCTGCATGGAATTTTATAACACCAGTATTGACAGTCACTACTACCCATTTCTGACTTTAATAAGAAATACTCTTTCCCTCTCTTCTCATATACTACTCTTTCTCTCCAACTCACCTCCTCATCTTTCCTTACCAATTTCCACTTCTTCAGATTTCAATTCACTACTTCTTCCAGGATTACCAACCCTGGTGGTCCTAACCAAACCAGGCATCCTTATTATATTTTGTCAGAGTATCAAGTAGTAATTTCAGGTTTATTTGTGTGGTTATGTGACTAATGACTGTCTCTCTCACTCACCTGTAAACTTCGTGAAACCTAGAACTTGTGTGATTTTTCTCACAATGGTATATGCAGCGCTTAGTAAAGGGCTGGCCTGGTTGCTATGTGACAAGTATTTACCGAGTTCATTAATTCTAGCATCTTACCATTAAGCATGATGAGCACGATTAAGCACTCTCATTTTCCTATTGCACATTCTATTGCATTTTGTCTATTTTTCTAATGTTAAACTATGGAACTTCACAAGCTTTTTGAGTGTTTTATTTACTAACTTTCAAGAATTGGAGTGATTCCCTTCAATACTCACGTCATGGGAAGTTAGAGCTGCCAGGCAAGATTGGTGGCATAGAAGCTTGCCCTTTGAGATCCACCACCTCTGACAACTTGGCATGGACTGGCCCATGGAATGGGAAGCACTCACATTTGATGACCCCTCCGCCCCCTCACCCCCCGTCTTTGTCCCTCTGAGGTTGTTGCTGCCAGAATTTCTTCCTTTTGTTTCTTGAGAAAGGAAATTCAGTGTTGATTCTTCTTGGAAACTGGTCTGAATTCCACTGTATCTTGAAAAACATTCCTGAAGTTTGAGGTGTGTAGCTGGCACCATCCTAATCTGAGCTCTTATCCAGTATCCCTTCTCTCCCTTTTACTTCTTTGTGCTCTTCTCAGGCCATTGGAATGATGTCAAATTTTGCTCTTAAACATCTTTCTTGGATGTTTACTTGTAAAAGTCATCCCAGACCTTTCTTAGAATTAGTCTGAACATAAACAAATGCATACCCAGCCAACTGGGTGGAAATAATACATCAGTGAATGCCAGTAATGTGTCACTACTCTGGAACTGACTGATAAATCATTTAGCCTTGCTGGGCTTCGGTTTTCTCTTCTTGGAAAGGGAGATCATAGTAGTACCCGCTCATAAGGCTGTCGTGAACATTCGGTGAGTATGCAAAGAGCTTAGGACAGTGGCTGGCTATTATTATTGGAAAGCTCTTGTGCTAAAGAACCATGTTAAATGGGTATTTTAGGAAATAACCACAGTTCTACACATGGATCTTTGCACAGGAGGCAAGCGTTGGAAGGAGGATAAGAACAGTCTCACATTTTGGTGTGAGATTCATAATTTAGGAACACATTTGGGAGTAGCCTTGACATTAGTCACCCTGTCTTGACTTAAATAGCTTCTCTGCAAGAAACCTCACTGCCTTGCAAAACCTTATTGGACCACGGAAATTTAACATTAATATATCAATCATAAGTATGCCATAGTTGTTTAAATAGGCTCCTAAGTCTACCATTTGCTTTTTTATTTTTTATAGGGATATTATTAAATTTTGTGGAATTGAATATAATACATTTTTTCCTCTGTGACTTCTTTATTTCTTTTTATGAGTAAAAAATAATGAATAGACAATGAACAGACTAAGAAGCATAAATGGTAAATATATGCAAGAGACTGTTTTACCTCATGGTCATCAAAAGTATGTAATTTAAAATGACAGAAGTTATTTGCACATGGAGCTGGGACAAATAGGAGAAAGGATAATGATGGTTATTTGTGATACGATGAGCCCACATCATGCAGATGAAATGTGAACCATTTCCAGTGAGCCGCAATACATAGCAAGAACCTAAAACTTAATGTCAAACTCGGTGGTTAATTTCATGTGTCAACATTGCTAGGCCACAGCACATTATTCTAGATGTTTCTGTGAAGATTTTTTAGGTGAGATTAACATTTAAATCAAGGGACTTTGAATAAAGCAGATTACTCTCCATAGTGTGGGTTGACCTCATCCAAGCAGTGGGTGGTTTTAATTAAAAATAAAAACCTGACCTTTCTTGAAGAGAGAATTCTGCCCCACACTGCCTTTGGACTCAAACTATGGCATCAACACTTTTCTGGCCTACCCTGCCGATTTTTAGACTTGCCAGCCTCCACCGTCACATGAGCCAAATCCTTAAAATAAATCTTTTTCTTTATATATAAATCTTATTAGTTTGGTTTCTGTGGAAAATTCTGACTAATATACTTAGTAATACTTAAGTTAAACTTAGCAATACCATTTCTAAGAATCTATCTGAAGGAAATAATCATAAATAATAGTACACATTTGTATAGCAACAATAGAAAAAAATGGTAAAAACAAATGTCTAAAACCTTACAATTAAATAGGCATATTATACCATATATACTCATAAAAGAAATGCTATAGTGTGAAATTGATACAGGGTGCAGCCAGGAAGGGGGCCCCAAAAATAGGGATTTGGAATGGGGCCCAGAACTGAAAGTATCCAGGAAATATTAGAGGGACATATAAGACATTCTCACCCCTTCCCCCACAGGTATGAGTTGGGGGAAGGGACACATGGAGCAGGGACATGCAGAGCTGCTAATCCATGGCATAGCATTTAACATATCTATAGCCTTTGGCTAATGGTTTAGATGTGTTAAATAGCTGTGGCTACGCTCTGGGGGAGGGATGGAAAGGACTCCCCCCAAGATGTGACTGGGGGAAGAACCCCAAGTTACAGCACCTGCATGGGAGCTTGGAGAAGATTGGCTCCAGAAAATGGGGACACACCTGCCCAGACTCATAATGACATCCCAGTAACCTTAGAAATATACAAGAATGCTGGCAAGTGTAACTGATTGTAGGAGGAGTCGGAAATGGGGGTACAGAGGAGGTTTGGTGTGGAAATTTAAACTAAAATACGACAGCCATTAAAGAAGGTCCATGCGGTTTCACCAGAGTGCAGGACCCACAGCCCTATGAGGGAAAATCACCATGTGGCTTTAACAAGGAATTGCCACTCAGCTTTGCCCGAGCGGAGACCCTCTGGCAGCTTTGCCAGAAAAAAAAATCTATGCGGTTTCACCAGAGTACAGACCCCTGCACCTTTGGTGAAGAGGGAGAGCCATGTGGCTTTGCCAGAATAAAGACCCCTTCCCCACAGCTTTAGTAGAAAAAGGACCATGCAGCTTTGGAGTGCTCCCTTTGGTTGCATGGCCTGGGAGCAAGAGAGATTTTGCCTGGAAGAAGGGGGAAAAGACTCTTGCCAGTAGGCCATGAGAAGGTGCCACACGGCTTTAGATTAATTAGAGATCCTGCCTGGACGACAACACAGCTGACGGTGTCAAGAGCCTAGATCCTGGACTTGTGCTTCTCTTCTTAAATTACTATACCCTAAATTAAAACAAAAAGAAATAGGAAGCACTATAAACATCTATAATTATCCTAAAGGACTTTGATATTTTAATGAAGATATTAAGTCACTACTTTAACTCTGTATAGCATTAAATAAACATTTCCTTTCCTTTTCACAAATCTCTGACTTTGAGAGACATCTTTCCATAAAGCAGCAGACATAATGGACCTTCTGTTGCTCTGTAACAAAATCACCAAAAATCACATGTTGGAACAGTGTTTGTTGATATAGGGAAATGCTCACATGTGACATTATATTCCTATCCTCACATGTATGTATGTGTGCATGTACCCATCCATCTACTGTCCAGCACAGGAGCCACTAACCACATGTGGCTGCTGAGCACTTGAAATGTGGCTAGTCAGAATGAGGAACTGAATTTTTAACTTTATTTTATTTTAATTGAATTTAGAATAAGACTTTTGGTCAAGACAGCAAAGTAGGTGAATGCTGTGCTTACTTCTGCTCATGACCACATCAAAATTACAACTAAACTATGGCACAACCATTGTTGGGAATCACCTGAAGACAAGCTGAACAGAAGTCCTATAACTAAGGACATAAAGAAGCCACTATGAGACCAATGGGAATGATGGAGATGTGGGACAGGCAGGTCCCACACCCACTGTGTGGTTATTAAGAATCAGGAGGAATATCTCAGCTGCGGAGGTTCCCCCCTGAGAAGCAGAGGGTGCCAGCCCACACCAGGCTCCCCAGCCTGGGGTGTCAATGCCAGGAAGAGGAGTTCCCATGACATTTGGCTGTGAAAACCAGTGGGGATTTCATCCAAGTGAGACAGACAGCTGCTGGAAACTCAGGTGCACCAACTGAGGGGTGCCACAAATTTGCTCACAAACTCACTCACTCTCAGGAAGCAATTTGAAAAGTGCCAGGGACATTCTGGAAGGAACTGAATCCACTAGCTGCAGGGCACAGGGCCAGGGCAGCTCTCTCTGGGGACAGAAGCACTGGAAGGCACCATTGCTCCTTTGTTGAGCCCTCCCCCACCCAGCCAACAGGCACAGGCTGACGCCAAATCTGAGCTCTGTGTTAACCTGGCTAATGCCATTTACCCCACCTGGTAGTTCCCTGAGACCCTGTCCCACCCTACCCAAACCCTTTCAGCAGCTTTTCCATACCACCCACCTACCTTGGCTCAAATGCAGACTTCCCTAAAATGTCTCAAAGGTCCATCCACAAACTTGAAATGGCACAAGTGATGACCATTCTCACCTTGGATAGTAACTCCTCTCAGGAGGTCCTAAGCCTGGCATAAGCTGTGGCATTATTAGCTTGGAACATAACTTCAACTAAATGACCACAAGCCTGGCACAAGTGGTGGGTGGCCTCAGCACATTGCGGAGCCCACAAAAGTGTCCTAAGCCCAGCACTAGTGGCATCCAGCCTTGGTTCACAGCATAGACACTTTCTCAAGTGCTTCCAAGCCCAACACAAATGGCAACCAACAGCAGATCATTTTGTAGCATTTTCCAGGCAGCTTGAAGCCAGGCACCAATAGTGACTTGCCATGGCCTGCACTGGAGCCCCTCCTAAGAGGCTCCAGAACCAACATGCCCAGTGGCTGACTTCAGACCTTCTAAAGTACCACCTGACCAGCTCCATAAATGACACACCCAAAGGGCAGACATGGCTGACACCATAGCCCCACCAGAGTGACTCTTGTACTGTGGGGTCAACTTCTATACAATAGTATGCTGTACTCACACACCAGCCCTCACAGCCAGTCAGCCTGAGGGTCAACCACATCCACTGATGTGGAACAGAAATCAAGGCACAAACACAATAGGAGGACACAAACAAGGGATGCCCTTGGAGCACTTGGCTCAGGTAAACAGAGAGGTAGCACTGGGCCTCACAGGACACCTACTATGTAAGGTCACTCTGCCAAGACTGGGAGACATAGTGGCTCTCCCTAATACATAGAAACAAAGCAAGGGAAGCAGCCAAAATAAAGAGACAAAGGAACATCTCCCAAAGGAAAGAAAAAGACAAAACTGCAGAAAAATAACTAAATATAATGGTAACAAGCAATCTATTAATACAAAATTCAAAACACTGGTTATGAGACTACTCAATGGACTTAGGGGATGAATAAATAAACTCAGTGAGAGCATCAACAAGAAGACAGAAATCATGAAAAAAAAGAAGCAGTCATAAATGAAGAATATAATAACCGAGTGACTAATACTTTACAGGGAATCAACAATAAACTAGATGAAGCAGAGGATCAAATAAAAAATCTGAAAGATAAGGTAGCAGAAAACTCCCAATCAAAATAGCAAAAAGAAACAAAGAATTTAAAAAATGGGGATAGTTTAAAGGACCTTTGGGACAGCATCACAGAGGTATCAGAAGGAGCAAAGAGAGCAAGGAATTGAAAATATATCTGAAGAAATAATGACTAAAAACTTCCCTAACCTGGTGAAGGAAATAGACACACAAGTCCAGGAAGCACAGAGTCCCAAACCAAGACACATCATAATTCCAATACGAAAGGTTAGAGACAAAGAAAGAATCTTAATAGTAGCAAGAGAAATGTAGTTAGTTACCTACAAGGGAGCTCCTGTAAGACTGTCAGCTGATTTCTCCACAGAAACTTTGCAGGCTAAAGGAATTTGCATAAAATATTCAAAGTTATGAAAAAAGGAAAAACCTACAACCAAGACCACTCTACCCACAAGGTTATCATTTAGAATCAAAGGAGAGATAGTTTCCCAAACAAGAACAAACTAAAGGAGCTATCACTAAACCAGAATTATAAGAAATGTTAAAAGCACTTCTATAAGTAGAAAAGAAAAAAATTAAGATATTAATAAGAAAATATAGGAAAGAAAAAACACTCCCTGACAAAGGCAAACACTTAGTAAAAGCAGTGGATCAAGCAACAAAAAAGCTACTATGAAGGTTAAAAGACAAAAGTAGGAAGATCACGTGTAATACAACAATAAATCAAGGGATACACACAAACACACACTCACAAGTGAAGTTAAGAAAGAATGAAAAAACAAACAAACTTGGAGAGATGAGTAAAAACTGTAGTAATTTTAAAATGTGTTCAAACTTAAGTGACCATCAACCTAAAATAAACTGCTATAAACATAACTTGGTATATAGAAAGCACATGGTAACCACAAAACAAAAATCTACAAGATATACAAGAAATAAAGAGAAAGGAATCCAAATTCAACACTATAGAAAGTCATCAACATATAAAAGAAGACAGTGAGAGCCCTGGCTGGGTAGCTCAGTTGCTTAGAACATCGTCCCAGTACACCAAGGCTGCAGGTTTGATTCCCAGTCAGAACATATACAAGAATCAACCAATCAATGCATAAATAAGTGGACAACAAATCTCTCTCTTTCTCTCTCTCAAATCAATAAATTTTAAAAATACAAAAAAAAAGAGAAGAGAGCAAGACAATAGAAAAGGAACAGAGAACTACAAAAACAATCAGAAAACAGTTTATAAAATGGCAATAACTACATAACTATCATTAATTATTTTACATGTAAATGGATTAAAATGCTCCAATCAAAAGACACAGTGGCTGAATGGAATAAAAAAAAAAACAAGATCATATATATATGATGTGGACTCCAGCCCACGGAGTCCATGTGTTGTGGCTGCAATGAATGAATTCACACGGACTACAGAAGTCCTGTGGAGAAAAAGGGATGGCACGGACACTCTGAGTGAGAGAGAGGGCCTGACCCCTGCCTGGACAGGCTTTTACTGCTTTTCAGGGCACATTACATTGAGGATGGTCCTCATTTACTATGCACAGGGTTGCTTTAGGTGGTAACATTTTACAGATAACAAAGGACAGGAAGTTGCTAATTACTACAAAGAAAAAGGATATTTGCAAATGCAAAAGAAAAAGTGATTGAACTAGTTATACTCATTCTTGGAAGGTTTAGCACAGACTTTAGGAAGTCACTTTAAAGATACGCAGTGAACAGTTGCTGCCTCAATCCAGGGTGAGGGAGTTTTAGCAAAAAGCAAGCTTCAAAACAGCCTAGGTACAATGCAGGCCTGATTCCCCATGGGAAAGCCAATCCATGGGTTTGGCTTCCTGTGTGCCAACTTGCGCCTGTCAGTGTTCCCATAGGGCTGGGCTACATTAGCCATGCCACGCAAAATGGTTCTCTATACATATGCTGCCAGGAAAGACCCACTTCAGATAAAAAGAAAAACACAGAAAAGACATACGCAGACTGAAAGTGAGGGGATGATAAAAGATATTTCATGCAAATAAAAATGAAACAGGCTGGGCTAGCAATACTTATATTAGACAAAATAGACACTAAAACAAAGGCTGTTACAAGAAATGAAAAAGGGATCATCTCAATACAAGGATATAACTCTCACAAACATCTACACTCCAAAAGTTGAAGCACATAAAGCAAATAGTGACTGACATAAAAGAGAGAGTGACAGTAATAGTAAGGGACTTTAATGTCCCATTGACATTAATGGATAGATCATTCAGACAGAAAATCAGCAAGTAAACAGTGACCTTAAATGACACGTTAGACCAGATGGACTTAATTCATGTTTTTAGGACCTAAAAACAGCAAAATGTACTTTTTTTTTTTAAGTGCACATGGAACATTTTCCAAGACAGACCACATGTTTGGCCACAAAGCAAGTCTTAATACATTTAAGAACACTGAAATCATACCAATCATCTTCTTCAATGAAAGATAGGAACGTAGAAACCAATTCCAAGACAAAATCTGAAAAGCACAAACATGTGGAGGCTAAATAACATGCCACCAAATGAATGGGTTAACAATGAGATCAAGGGAGAAACCAAAAGGTGCCCTGAGACAAATGAAAATGAAAATACAATGACCCAAAGTCTATGGGACAAAGCCAAAGCAGTTCTAAGACAGAAATTCATAGCAATACAGGCCTACTTCAAGAAACAAGAAAAATCTCAAACAATCTTATCTTATACCTAAAGGAACTAGGAAAAGAAGAAGAGACCCCAAAGTGAGCAGAAGGAAGGAAGGAATAAAGATATCTCTTTCTCTCTCTTTCCCGTTTCCTTTCTCTCTGAAGTCACTAAAAAAGAATAAATTCAATATTGATTGAAGACTTACTTGTAAGACCCAAAGCCATAAAACTTCTAGAAGAAAACATAGGTCATAAAAGCTTTGACATCGCTCTTAGCAAAATTTTTTGGATATGTCTCCTTGCACCAGGGAAACAAAAGAAAAAAAATAAACAAACTGGACTACATCAAACTAAATAGTTTTTTGCACAGCAAAGGAAACCATCCACAAAATGAAAAGACAACCTACTGCATGGGAGAAGATATTTGCCAATAATATATCCAATAAGGGGTTAAAAACCAAACAAACAAATCAATTTGATTGAAAAAATGGGCAGAGAACCTGAATAGACACTTCTCCGAAGAAGACATACAGATGGCAAGACATGAAACGTTTCTCAGCATCCCTAATCATCTGGAAAATGCAAATCAAAACTGCAATGAGGTCTCATCTCATACCTGTCAGAACGGCTGCTATCAGTTAATGAATGAACAACAAGTGTTGACAAGGGTGTGAAGAAGAAAGACCGCTTGCGCATTGTTGGTGGGATTGTCAATTCGTAGCCACTATAGAAAACAATACAAAGGTTCTTCACAAAACTGGAAATAGAACTACCACAGGACTCAACAATCCCACTTCTGGTTATTTATTTTAAGAAATCCAAAACAGTAATTCGAAAACATATATGCACCTCTATGTTCACGGCAGTGTTAGTTACAATAGCCAAGATATGGCAGTAATCTAAGTGTCCATCAATAGATGAATGAATAAAGAAGATGTGATACATATACAAGGGAATGTTACTCAGCCACAAAAAAGGATGAAATCTTGCCATTTGCAACAACATGTATGGACCTAAAGAGTATTACGCCACATAAAATAAGTCAGACAAAAAAGAAAAAAACACACCATACTATTTATCTTATACAGGCTGGGGCAAAAACAGGTTTACAATTATGAGTATGTGAAAGTTTATTCTTCTGTTATTATCTATTAATAACTGTATTTTTTCCATATGAATAACTATAAACCTACTTTTGCCCCACCCTGTATGAGGAATCTAAAGAACAAACTAAACAAAAAAAAACAGAAAAATCTCGTAGACACAGAGAACAAATTGATGGTTGCCAGAAGGGAGGGACCTTGGGGGCATGGATGAAAGGGGAAGGAATTAAGATATAAAAACTGGCAGTTATAAAAATAGTCATGGGGCCCTGGCTGGTGTAGCTCAGTGGATTGAGCATGGGCCTGTGAACCGAAGGATCGCGGTTCGATTCCCAGTCAGGGCACATGCCTGGGTTGCAGGCCAGTTCCCTGCAGGGGATGCACGAGAGGCAACCACACATTGATATTTCTCTCCCTCTCTCCTTCCCTTCCCCTCTAAAAATAAATAAATAAAATCTTTAAAAAAATAGTCATGGGGATGTAAAGTACAGCATATGGAATACAGTCAATAATATTGTAATAGCTACGTATGGTGTCAGATGGGCACTAGACTTATTGGGATGATCACTCATAAGTCACATAAATGCCTAATCAAAAGTATACCTAAAACTAATATAATATTGTATGTCAACTTTAATTAAAACATTTTTAAATTTAAAAAACTTATGCCCAATTCAGTTATTAAAAACCTTTTAAATGTGTTTAGGAACAACTTGGGTATTTCAATCTACTTCTATCTTATTAAGACTTTTATTTTTAAGGGCAGTTTTAGGTTCACAGCAAAATTGAGAGGAAATAGAGAGATTTCCCATTACTGATATCCCTAGAGTGACACATTTTTTATAATCAGCGAATCCACACTGACACATCATTATCTCCCTAAGTCTAGAGTTTACATTTAAAATTCACGCTTAAGATTGTACATTCCACAGGTTTGAACTGATGTGTAATATATATTCATCGTGGTCTTACACAGAATATTTTCACTGTCCTATAAATCTTTTGTGCTCTATGTATTCACCTCTTCATTCTACTTTTTTTAACTTTAATTTTATGAAATCTAAATACAGATGAAGTATTTTTTATGAATGTGGAGCATCTAAATGGAGATAAGCTTTAACTACAATGGTAGATATTAGTGTGAATTTCTTATTTGAAATTTTCTATGTTGGAAACCATTATTTTTATAACCAGAAAAATATCTGTTCAAAAAGAAAATATGTCATCTTGAGCAGCAAAAAATAATGAAAATATTTCCAAATATGCCTTTCATGACATTCATATTATACTTTTCATGAATAATAATACTCTCTAGGCTGTTGGGGAAATAACATTTCCTTAAGCGGCACCTAAAATTTGAGGGAATCAGTCTGGATCTATGTGTGGGAATCTGAGAACACTTGCTAATATATAAAACAGAACTATTTAAAACATTCTGTGAGAGCTCTTTTCTGGAGCCATGAACATCATGTCACTATCTTTATGAATTCTGGCTGTGAGTTAATGTTTTCTTATTCCTGAGGGGCTTACAGTTAAGTTTTTGAAAAAGAAACACTGTCTCTGGAAACTGTAAAAGACTACTTTCCAATCAGCCCTATTCTTGTGGAGAAGTCACACTTGGACCAAAGGAAGAGAGAACTTACTATTTTCCACATTTGTCTCTCTTTCTTTTGCAATGTAACTGTGCGAAAGTTATCTTTGAGTTTATTTTCTTCATTTTTTATGTTTATCTTCACCTGAACACATGCTTATTGATTTTAGAGAGAGAGGAGGGAGGGAGAAAGAAAGGGAAAGAAATATCGATATGAGAAACACAGATAAGTTGCCCCTTGTACACACCCCCACTGGGGACCAAACTTGCAACCTAGGTATGTGTTCTGACCAGGAATCAAACCTGCAACCTTTAAGTTTACGGGATGATGCTCCAAACAACTGAGCCATACCAACCAGAGTGAGTTTATTTTCTCTATCAGAAGATTTCTGAAACAAAATGATTGTGTTAAATTAATTAAATGATCACTCCCCATTTCTACTCTTTTTCCACACCATGAGGCAAAGTGCTGAGGATCTGGAGGGATTGCAGGAATTAGCCTGAACTTTGTGACTTTCTTCCTACTTGGGATTTAGTTAACTCTAATCCCCAAAGTGAGTATTTTGAACCTTTATGGACTAGCCCTGACTACTCATAGATGGGTATCTCCACCTCTCTTTAAAAACAGGAAGCTGAGTTTCAGAAACATTAAGTGTGTAATAAATGTCAGAACTGGAGTCTACTCATTTCTCTGTAATTTCAATGTCAAAATTCTTGTTTAACTGAAAGGGTCTCACTAAACAAAGTGTTATCATAGAAACATTTTTGGGCTAAGGAACACAATGTAATATACAAATGATGTATAGAATTGTTACAGAATTGTACACCAGAAATGAATACAGTTTTATCAACTAATATCACCCCAATAAATGTAATTAAAAATTATTTTAAAAAATAATAAAATAAATATTTGCTGTGTGTTGTACATTAGAAAATAAAGGAAACTGCCTATACAACATGGTGGATGACCACACACATCTCTTTCTTTTTCTTGAAAACTCTTGAAATAGCAGAGAGGGAGTGGGCAGGGAGAAGGAGAGGGAAAGGTGGGGGGAGATTAACATACAAGAACAATGGGAATCAGAGAACATACAGCAATGATAGCAATGATGGAGAATTGAAACAATTCTTTAAAGGGAGAAATCTCTCAAAGAGAATAATGACTTTCTTAGCAGAGTGAAGAAAACTATAAACTAGGTTTTGAGAGGGAGATACAAGAAGTAATCTGAACCTTGGAAAAACTCAGGATTTAAAGCAGCAAGTGCAGCAAAAGATATGGATGAGGTAAGAGGCCACAGAGGGAATGACTGAAATCTTTTATGTCAAGTGGTTGGGGCCTTAATTTTCTTCCTTTCTCCAGCATTGATTGACAATACTCTCTTTCACACACAGCTTCCAATCAGCTATTGCTGCCCCACTCTTCATGGTACATTTAAAATGTATATTACTTTATGAACCAATGTCACCCCAATAAATTTGATTAAAGAAATACAGACAGCCAAGCATCACTGGGCATATGAGGAGAATTTCCAGTATGAGAAAGACCCAAGCAAATAGAAAATGCAACATGGAGAAAACAGAGCACATAACTATAGCCAAGAAAATCTCAGAAAAGTAAAACAAAAGAGAAGTAGAGAACAAGAAACAGGATTGAGAAATTTGGGAACATTGATCAGGAAATTTTAACATTCAACAAATAGATAAGAGGAAATTTTCAAAGAAAAAAAATCACCAAAATTGAGGGACTAGACTTGCCAGATTGGAAAGGCTTTCTGTATGCCCATCTCAATTAATTAAAAAAAAATCACTTTAAGAAAGATCTTTATGAATTTTAGAATACCAGGAATAAAGACATATTCTTTTTATGACTGAGTAGTTTCCATTGTGTAAATGTACCACAATTGTCTGATTCACTCATCTGTTGATGGACACTTGGGCTGCTTCCACATCTTGGTGTTTCTAAATAACACTGCAATGAATATAGGGGTGCTTATGTTCCTTTGAATTAGTGTTTTGGATTCCTTTGGATATATTCCCAGAAGTGGGGCCACTGGGTCAAAAGGCAGATCCATTTTTAATTTTTTGAGGTATCTCTATACTGCCAACAGTGCAAAAGCGTTCCCCTTTCTCTACATCCTCGATAGTACTTGTTGTTTATTGATGATAGCCATTCTGACAGGTGTGAGATGGTATCTTGTGGTTTTAATTTGCATTTCTCTGATGATTAGTAACGTCAAACATCTTTTCATATGTCTATTGGCCATCTGTACACCCTCCTTGTAGAAGTGTCTATTCAGGTCCTTTGCTCATTTTTTAATTGGGTTGTTTGTTTTTTGGTGTTGAGTTTTGTAAGTTCTTTATAAATTCTGGATATTGACCCCTTATCAGACATATCAGCTAATATGTTTTCTCATTCTGTGGGTTGGTTGTCTTTTTTATTTTACTCTTTGCAACAGTATGGATGGACCTGGAGAACCGTATGCTAAGTGAAATAAGGTAGAGAAGACAAATACCATACGATCTCACTCATATGTGGAATTTAATGAACAAAACTAACAAGGAAAATGGGGACAGACTCAGATGGAGAGCAGGATGACAGCTAGTTGCAGGGGGGAGTAGGTTAAGGGTGGAAGGATTGAGCAAAAAAGGAGAAAGGACTCATGGATGTAGACAATAGCATGGTGATTGGGGAGCAGTGGGAAAATGGTAACAAAAAAATACAATACAAATGAAAAAATAATAATAGTAAAAGGCATATCCTAAAAGCTTGTGTGGCAGGAGTACTTCACATACACAGAATGGGAATTAAAGTGGCCTTATTCTCCGCAAACCAACACTGGAAGCTACAACACCGTGGAGCAGTGCTGTCAGAGCTGGGAGGCAAGGCACGCTCAGTTCCAAGCTCAGCACAGATTTTACACCCAAGTAAATCATATACCAGTTTTCTAGGCTTGCAGTAACAAACTGGGCAGCATAAAACAACAGACATTTATTCTCTCACAGTTGCAGGGACCAGAAGTCCAAAATCAAGGTGTTGGGAGGGCTGGTTGGTTGGTTTGTTTGTGTTTTAAAGGCTCCGAGAAAGAATCTGCTCCACGTTTCTCTCCTGGTCTCTGGTTGTCAGCAATCCCGGGCGTTCCTCGCTTGTAGATGCTGCCCGCTAGTCTCTTCCTCTGTCTTCACATGCCCTTCTTTCTTTTGGCTGTGCCTGTTTTTAAATAGTCTTCTTGTGAGGATATCAAGTCATTGGATTTAAGACCTATTCTAATTAAGTATGACCTCATTTTAACTAATTATATCTTTAAAGACCCTATTTCTAATTAAGGTCACGTTCTGAGGGTCCAGGTGAACATGAATATTTGGGGGGGGGGCCCTACTCAACCCAGTACAAACCATCAACCAAGTATGAGGACAGAATAAAGGCATTTGGGGGCATGTAAGGACTCAAAAATTATATCTGTGATGTATTGATTCTTAGGGAAGTTACTGGAAGATGTGCTTTTTCAAGTAAACAAGTAAACTAAGAAAGAGGAAGACATGGAACCAGGTCAAAAGAAATCCAACAAGAAAGCAGAATTAAGAGTCTGCACAGAGGCCCTGGCCTGGTAGCTCACTTGATCAGAGCATTGCTGTGATATGCCAAATATGCCAAGGTTGCCGGTTCGATCCCCAGTTAGGGCACATGAAGGAAGCAATCAATGAATGCATAAATAAGTGGGAAAACAAGTCAATGTTTCTCTCTCTCACACACACATACCATCTCTCTCTCTCTCTGTCTCTCAAATTAATTTTAAAAAGTCTGCACACAGCGGAAGAATAGGGGTAATCTGGAATAGTCTACCAGGCAAAGGAAAGAAAAGGCTAAGTGTTTGAGTATTTGGAAAAAACTGACAATTATATGATAGAGCTGAAATCCCAAAATAAAACAGAAGTTGAAAAAGAAAGATTTATAGTCCCTTCTTGGCTCAGTAGTAAGCAATCTTTATATAGTCATAAAATAGCAACTCTTGATTTAACAAAAACTTAAGGGACTATATATCAAGAAGGTAAGATTGGATAATTATGTTAGATAAATTACTAACTATTTATCAGTCATTGTAGGAAGTCAATAGATAATGTGTAAAATTAATGACATAAAATTGAGGTATTATCACATTACTTACAAATAGAGAGGTACAAATTAGAAGAAAAAAGTTTATATGCTAACCTCTGGGAAGTGGGTCTAGGGAGGGGAGAGGAGGTGATGGCTATCTTTTATTATGAGCCTTTCAGTGGTATTTGATTTTTTTTATTTGAGCACATAATACTTTTATAGCAGTTCGAATTTGAAAAGTATGATACAATATGCATAAAAAATCACCTAACAGGTACATGAAAATGCATCTTCTGTGTTTACACCCAGAGATTTTAACTCAGTAGGATTGGGGGCCTGGAACTCTGCATTTTACAAGGCCTTTAAATTCTGATGGAAGCGGTCTCTGGACCCTAGTGCGAGAAACACTTGTTTGAGAAACAGCCACAATATTGCTGGCACATCATTTCCAACTTGTTTCTGGTAAAAACTAAGCAAATGTGATCCTATGCGAGGCTGCCCATTCCCTGTTAGAGCTGGGGTAAAACCAAGTTGCATGTTAAACCCTACTTAATAGAAAATTATTCTAACTCAGAGTAAGTGAAAAAGATGACAGACCTAGATGCTGAGGTCAGGGAATGCTTTCAGGCAGTTGGTACAAGTCTTCCAACCGGGCAGGTTGCAAATATTGGCAGAAGCCTCGAGGCCAGTCCGGCCCATATTTAGAGGAGGCTGACTCAGCCTGCTGGGTACTGGAAGGCGAATGCAAAAAGGAATGCCATCGATTCTAATCCCCACCATGCACTCAGCCCATGGCTATAGAATAGCTGTGAGTGCAAAGGTATCCAAGGACATACCCCAGCCAGTGTCAAGGAGAATCTTACAAAGGTATCCAGTGGAAATGCTGAAGTGAGAGCTGTTGCGAAATTTGCTACTTAAACAGTGACAGCAGTGTCACAGTGACAGTAAATCCACTATCAAAGGCTTACAGAGCCATGACTAGGCCTCTTGATAGTTCCATACAACCCCGTGGCTTCATTTACGTTGAGAGTTATCACCAGCATCCCAAGTACAGTCATTAGGGATGGTCCCTCACTTTTACTGAGTAGCTGCTGCAAACCAGACACTGTGTAATGCACATTACACACGCCAAGGCTCACCAAACCAGTGTCATAGCTGAGAAAAATGGACTTTCCAGAACTTAAGCCACAAGCCCAGCATCACATAACCAGCAGTGGTAGAACGAGCCTTATTTTCTCCATGATTCCAAATTGCATCCTGGACTATCGAATGGCCTACAGGATATCAGTTAACAGGATGAGATCATTGCATTGAAGCTCTGGAGAGTATTCATTTATCACTGCAAAGGTGTTCACTGGACAGGAAACCTTCTGCTCTTGCCTGAGGACTCTCACACAAGTGCTGCAAGAAGGAGCGGGACACAGCTACACAGCATGCAAGACACAATGGGGGATCCTGCAAGAGTCACCAAACTAGGGACACAGCTCTCCGTCACAGCTATGAATGAAACCCACTGCAGGCTGCACATCCCAGGGACCAGGCAGAGCAAGAGGATTACAGGAAGGGAGTAGCTGATTTTTAAGCAAAGATCAGTTCTTAAGACAAGGTCACTGGTTGAAGACTTTCAGAAAAAAAGGTCCAGATATCAAAGAAAGTAGCAAATTCTTTATCACAGATTTTATAAACTAAGGGTATTTTTAGGGAAGAATATCTCAGTTTCCCCATTTTACTGATCATGATGATGAAGAGGAGGAAGATAATAAGAATTAAAATTATTTATCTTCCATATGCCAGGCATTGTGCTAAGTATTAGTATTTCATTTAATGAGCTAGATACAATTTTTATGCCTATTTTATTGATAGAAAATCAAGGCCCAGATGTGTGGGGACTGGCTTAAAGTGGTACAACTAGTTAGGGGTAGAATTAGGACTAGAATTCAAGCACCTGATGCCTAATTCTGGCTCATTTTCTCTGTGCCTTATAGCCAATTTCTCTTCCCATGGAATGCGTGTGAAGAAGGTGGTCTTTGGAAGAACCGTACAAATCCAGATCTAAATCCCTCTGTACCTTGGACTGTGTGACCTTCTCTGAGTTTTGGGTCCCTCATTTACTAAATGGAGATAATGATATCTTACTCTTCCTTTTGCTGTCAGACTAGATGAAATGATGTATATCTAGTACTCGTTACAGCATCTAGTACACAGTAAGGACTCAACAAACGGTGTTTTCTCCCTCTTCTTCCTACCTTAGATGTGAAAATATTGTTTACTTGGTCTTTTCAGTATCTGCCTTTTTAAGTTTTTAAAAATCCTCACCTGGGGATATGTTTATTGATTTTAGAGAGGGAGAGGGAAGAGGTGAGGGAGAGAGAGAGAAAGAAAGAAAGAGAAACATCAGAAACTTCTATCAGTTGCCTCCCATTGTGCCCTGACAGGGAATCAAACCCACAACCTAGGTGTGTGCCCTGACCAGGAAACGAACCTGCAACATTTTGGTGCACGGCACACGCCACTCCAACCAATGGAGCCACCCGGCCAGGGCAGTGTCTGCCCTTATAGATAGTAATCACCAAACATAATGATCTTCCTAATGGATCGACTATATGTTGGCACACATTTGAGGACACACGGAATGAATTTATACAAATTTCTTAAATTTGTATAAATTTAAGAAACACCAAAATGGCACCTTTTCCTGTGTTTCTGATATAATTAAGTGGTATGTAGCTGATACTCAGCTGATGCACAGTAAAATCACCTGGAGCTTTAAAAAAGTCCAGTGTCCAGGCTGCATCTCATACCAATTCAATCAGCAGTTCTGGGGATAGAGAGTCAGGCATCTGTAGTTTCAAGACTCCTCAGGTGCTCCCAATGAGCTGTCAAAAATGAGAACCACCAAGCTGCACTAGAACGGTGATTCTCCAAGTCTGCTCCCAGGACCAGCAGCACCGGCATCAACAGGAAACCGGTTAGAGATGCACATTCTCAGGCTTCACACCAGACCTGCTAGACCAGAAATTTGGGGGTTTGGGTCCTCTAGGAAGTTCTTAAGCACACACAAATCTGAGAACCACTGTTCTAGGTATCCAGTCCTCTTCCTTATTCTGTCTGAAAAATTCAGTTATGTCCTGTTCATTTTACCTTTTCAATAGAATCTTTTTATGTCCACTCATCCCTAATCTGAGCACCACTATCCATTCTTGCCTGGGTAACTACACTGTTAGACTAGTTTCCCCGGCTCCCCCTGCCCCACAGTTCGCTTTTCCCTCAGCAACCGTAACGAAATTCTAACCACATGCCCTCCTGTGGCACACAAGGTCCCTCTGTGTGGCTGGCCTGCACTAACCTCTCTATCCTCATCTCATCACTCCTAGACTCAATTTACAACACAGATCATTCAGTTAACCACCACTCCCCACGAACCTAATGGATTTATGGGGTAAACAAAAGCTCATTTTAAGGACAAAGAACCAGGCAAGAAAACTTCTTTGTGCTGGATTACTTACCCAATTTTTAACCTGGCTACACTGGATCTAATCATTTTCATTCAGAGCAGAAGACCTCTTCTTGAAAACATCTTCTCTAGGACCTCAGTCTCAGGGAAGGAGTCCCGTTCCATATTTCCACGTTGCACTCTGCATGACTTCACCTTAGCATGGCTACAGTAAATTGGAATAATCTCTTTCTGAGTCAGTCTTCGCAGCTGGACCATGGCATAGGCTACCTTGTATATGTCTTTATAGTCCCTCTGTCTGGCATAATACATGCTACATGGTAGATACTCGATGTACAGTGCCAAGCAGAACTGAAAACCTGCAAAATGCATCTATTCATTTGCAGAGTTTCAAGCTAGTGAATCCTAGGCCAGCACTTCTGAAACCCACATGTGCATATGAATCACCTGGAGATAATTAAAATGTAGATTCTGATCCAATTGACTAGGGGGCGGAGGAGGGGAGGGAGATTTCTGCATTTCTAACAAGGTGCTCAGGTGATGCTGGTACTGCTAGTATATAGCCCATCAGTGACACCTCAAGTAGCTGGGCTTGTTGCCTCCAAAAGCCAGAAACACAGGGCACCTGCAGATCAATTTTATTTTACTGGAAAAGAACATATTTTTGCTTTGCAGAAGTGCTAGCAACTGGATAAAAGATGGTTTATGCAGCTAACTAGACTAGTCTCATAAAGTCCATCATCCTGGAGTCTAATACCGTCTTTTGTAAGAGATTTGCAAACAGTTGTCTAATGAACCAGGTCTCCTCCACCCAACTGTTGTTCTCACCACAGGAGATGAAAACTTCCTTAGCAGCAGCATTTGTGTAGAAGACAACTTCTAGCTGTCATGGGGCTTTTTCTTAACACAGAATTCAAATTCACTTTTGGAGAGAAGAGAGGGAGGCCAACAGGTTAGCAGCCAGGCTCAGTGAGATGGGGCTTATTCATGCATTCCTTCGTGCACAAAGGAAAATAGCGATTGAGCACCTATTAAGTTCCCAGCGTGCTATCAGTGAGAGGAACTGAGGTTGGCAAGGTGGATAATGAGAAACCGGAGAAGAATTTTAGTCAAAAGAAAATGCCAGAATTCTGGGTTAGAGATTAAAAAAAAGTTTCCAATTTAGGAAGTTCAGGAGGGGCTGTTCAAATTTTCAACTGTGACTATTCAAATTCTCAACCCCTCCGCTCACACTCAGATTAAAGATTTAGGAATGATTTAAAATGTCAGATGACATTTCCCAGAGATATCACAGGGTTCTTAGTCATCTGTAATTCTGCCCAGCTGTTCCGCAGTTTCACTGACTGAGTCCCTTGAGACAGTGGCGGCTCAGCGGTGGACGGTTTCTTCGCAGAGCCCTGGGAACACTGAGCGCTTACTGCCTGTGCCGTGGCTCCCTTTGGAGGCGTGCAGTTTTGCTCACAGATCACTTCACAGTCATAGATTGGCTGTTGTGGGATGGTTTGACATTATTTTTCAAGTTTGCTGGGGGCTTCTTAAGTTTAAAAAAAAAAAGGAAGGGTTTTCAGCAACTCACCGCACTTGCTGTGTCCTCAGCTTCCACTAAGCCCTCGATTTCCAATCCAGCCCCGCTAGCCTTACAACCCCTTCACGCACTCCGGATCTCCCACTCCCCTCAGGGCACAAATACACACACACAGGTCTAGCTAGCTTGTTTCCTCATCACTGCTCATGCCGGTTCCTCTCCTCTCCATCAAACCAAAGCACATTTATCTTTCAAGGTGAGTTTGTGCATTAACTCATCAAATCTTTGGTGAGTGCCTTGTAAGTGCCAGGCACCATCCTGGGCACCAGGGATACAGTGATGAACAAATAGGGATGCTCATTTCAGTGCCTTTTGGGGACATAGATAAGTGAATGGGCCAAATCATTATAAACCTCCCTAGTGAGGACCCAGAGGGAAAGATATAGTACTAGGAGAATACACAGTGGGGTGAGGGTTACCTTGACCAGTTTTGGGAAGTTTATGGAAGAAGTTCCCAAGCAGATGAGAGCCAGCCTAAAAGAATGAACAAGAGGCAGAGAGGAGAAGAGGTTCTTTGCAATGGGTAGAGATGAGGCTGGAAAGGTGAGCAAAGATCAGATTTTGCAGGGTCTTGTAAGGCATGGAAGGAATAATCTCAAAGGAAGTGGCAGGAGAGTATTAAGGATCTTTAAGGAGGGACCTGGCATGAATCTCATTTATTCTTTGAAGTTGTCTCCAATTATTTAAACATCATGTGCTTCCCTGCCCTCCTTTGATTTCCAAAGCAATTGCTGGCTCTACTTAGCAGCCTTACTCTGAATTCCTACGCAGTATTTTTATCATCCTATGCTCCATCTCTGCAGTTGGTTCTCAACTTTTTTTGCGCCCACAGCAAATATTCAAGCATTATATTTTGGGCTTGAATGTTCAAAATATGTAATACATCTATTTAAAGTTCCCTATATTTATAGTGTCATTATTTCTTCAGGGAAACAATGTCACTTAATATCACCCCCCCTTATCTCTTATGCAGGAAACTGCTATACGAACTTAAGTGACCACTGAGACATAAAATTTACATTCAAAGTAAATGTACATTCAGTGATAACACAAATTAATTTTATACATTGATCAAAATCATGTGACACACCAGAGTAGGGGACAAGTTTCCCTGGTGCCTGGGGTTCAAGAAGAACCATTGTTCTAGAATGTTACCTAACTCTAGAGACCTTGACTTAATGAAAACTCAAGGGCAAGAATGGTTATATTTGTATTTTTAAATCCCTCACAATTCTTAACATGGTTCATGATGTAACATAAGGATTTACTTGAATTTTGCATTTATTTTCATGACTTGGTTTATTTTTTATTTTTGTGTTTTTGTTGAGCTGCAGGTAAATTATGCAATATGTCAGCATCCAGAAATGTATTTAAAACCTAAATTAAAAATAAGAAACACCCATTTTTCATCACCCAGCATATGAAATGCAGCATTACAATGACGTTTTACCCCTCCCCACTGAAAGATGATCACTGGCGTGAATTTGGTGTTTATCATCCCATTTATGCTTTTACTGCAGTTGTGGGTATTCATAAACAATCTGCGGCATTGCTTCCCAGGGTTGAAACTGTGTAAATGATGTCATGAAGTATCTTTCTGCAACTCTTTAGTTCAAGGTTATTTTTGAGATTTGTCCATATTGATAGATATAGCTCTACTTTATCCATTTAACTGCTGTATCATATTCCACTGTATAAATATACCCCATTTAGAACATTAGGTTCATTTCAAGTTTTCACTAAAACCCAGGGTGCTGCAGTGAACGTGTTTGCCTTTGCTTTCTTGTGTACACGTCTGCCTCTGCGGGCACACAGATCTCTAGTGGAATCGCTGGGCCGTAGGGTATGTGCATTATCAAGCGAACTAGGTATTGGTGAAATGTGTTTAAAGTGGAACAGTTGACACCCTCATCCGCAGAGTGTGAGTTCTTCTGGCTTCACATTCTTGATAATCCATGTTACTTTCAAATTCAGAGATCTGATATAGTCCACTTGCACATATTAACACACACACACACACCAGGATTCTTATGGGAAAACAGAACTTTAATTTATTAATTGAACTTCCCAGAGAGCAATAAAAGGGCTACTTTAAAATTTTTGACAGCCTAGAAATAATTGATTAGATTATTTTTAAATTGTTCAAACAGCAAGAGTAATGTTAAGGAAAATTACATGGAAAAAGTACAAAGCTCCTTATAGTATTACCCCATTAACACAGTCACTTTTAAAATATGCAATATATACTCATTAACTTGGTCATTACTTGCTGCTCTAGCCAAATGGAATGATTTTTGAAATGAATTCACTGTGGACTCATTTATTTTACATTCATGTATTATTTTCCAAATATGTTTAAGCCTGTAGTGGTGTTCCCATGGTCTGAGTTAGACTGCAGTTAAACAAACTCTTATTAGATAAATAAGCTCTAGTCATATAGAGTATTCATGCTTTTCCATGATGTTTCGTTTTGTTGCAGCAAAGTCCAGTACACACAGTGCGTTAAAACACAAAGCAAACATTTGATTAGAGTGCAAAATAGCAGTTCATCAAATTAGCCTCAACTCACTTTTTGCTTTCTCACAAATTCCATTCTTTTGCAAATGTGTAGGGAAAGAGCGAGCATTGACTAAGAGGGTGGATTTCATAGGGCCACCCGTAAGAGAGGCCACAGTAGGGTCATAGCAGAACCAAAGACATGGACATGGGTTTCCAGTTCTGTGAATAAATAGAAGACATTCCTATTCAATAGGAAATTCTAATTCTAACTGCTTTTTACTCAAGAGCCCAATGTGAGATATAGATGTGATGAAAGTTATGACAAAAATCTTCAGGCAGATATATCATTGGAATTGAGTCCCGAACGCTACAGAGTTGTCAAAGGAAAGATTCAGTTAGCTAACTCTTCAAGGTCAGTTGTCTCAGTTCTCGGGAGAAATTAAATCATCCCTAGTTTCTCAATTCTGTTCACTGATGTCTCCACTCAAAAAAAGTCTTTTCCACAGATTTGAAACAGAACAAATTTAGCATGTGGTTAGCCAGTCGTAAAAACTGAAAAATTCCTGCAACTCACCCCTCCACACCTTCAATAGATAATTTATTTATACTTTCTGGTTAGAACCACAGGGAATCCCACATGTCAATGGAGCTCTTCTCTGCTGCTGCGATCATCTTGTGTCCTCACCATCTGCAACACATCAAAATACGATCACTCTTAATGTTGCTAGACTTGTTTAAAACATTATCTTTAGTGCCTATCCCTTCATATGCTACGTATGAAACAAACACACATGGTTCTTATCATTTTCAGTAGTCAAAATAAAAGTCCAGTACAGGACGATGACATAATAGACATAAATGAGCAACACATAAATACAACTAGTATAGATATACTTCTTTCTGGGAGAACATTGGTACAGTATGTCCATGATCTGAAATTCCACGCTTAGCACATTTAGTGACCAGTATCACTGAATTGAAGCTAGAAGAAATGTGCAGTGGACAAAGCTAGGGCTTTGCCCAGAATCCCTCTGGTCTTTTTTTAGCATTAACTTCTAGACAGCATTCCTTCTCCTCTCATCCCTCTCTCCTCCCTGCCACCCCCCACCCCCAAACCCTCCTCCCCCACTCTCATGTGAGCTTTTGCTTCTGGCATCAACACCTACTATTCTTCAAAGGGCTGCTGTCCAGCCACCGAGCAGCTTTAACCACTGAGCATGAGCACCTGGGAGGGTGCAGCCTGCCTGGTGACCCATCAGAGATCTATGAGTGAGAAAGCCCAACTTCCTTGCCTTGGGGCAGGATGATTCTTGGCAAAACTCAAATGCCTGAGTGCTGAAAGGAGCAATTTAAAGCTGCCCTCTATGACACTTTGCCCCAGATAACACCTTGTCTGGCTTCCAATCCTTTCGTGTCTTTCTTCCAACATTCCCTCCCTGGTTTCCCATGAGCGGCTCCTCCATAAGTTATGGACACACAAATCCTCACCTCAGGGCTGGCGGGTGGGGAACCTGGCCCATGACAGAGCCTTAGAGATGCTCCCGCCTATCTACTCTTCAAACACTTTTCCTTGCATATCCACCTCAAAGGGAAAAAAGCATGTACTCTTGCCTTGCATATTTTAAAGTTAACGTCTAAATTTTTTTCATTATGAGTTGAAGTGGTTGAAAAGGATGTACTTTGTGACATATTGTAAAAAGTGACATGAAAAAAATAAAACTTCCACATTTCTCTTTTGATTTACCGGATGGAATCTAAATATCATGGTGATTTGAGATTGTTATTATCCATTTAAAATCTATGTAAACACGCTCACAGTTAAAGGCCAGACATTCTGTAGTTTCCTTTCTTTCCTTAAACATCTATTTCCGTTGTACTTCCCTCATAGAATTTCACTCTAACTGTAATATTTTTATATGCTTTAAAATCTTTTATTGTTTACCTAATTGATTCTCTTAAGCAAAAAATATATATTTAAATATGTTTTTTATTTCCTATGATTATAAGCTCCTAAGTGTCAAAGATTTTTTAGATGAATCACCATTAGAATTTATCAAGCAGCATATATTTTAAATGGTAGTTCTATTAAAACAAAAAGTAAACATTTTTATTGGAAATGCATTTCTATCATGAGATGGGTAGTTTTCCTCCTATTATTTTTACTCATTATTATTTATTTTTAGAGTAAGGCAAAGTTTAATATCAATTCTATTAATAGATATTGTCACAGATTTAAGCACTGACAAATAATTGTTTACTGTAGATAGTTTTTAAAGGAATTTTATTATAGCAATGTCAAATAATTCTTTGAATCCTTTCTGAGTTATGTGTGAAAAACTACCCAGGAGCCTTTCAAAAAGTTTTACAAAAGGTACTGTTACCCAGTCATTAGATGATATTTTCCCATTTCTGAAAAATGTACCCAAAAATGCTTTACCATCCTTATCAAGTGGCTATTAATCATGCCACTCTTTCACTCACAGAAATGGTGTTCAACTGGAGAAGACAAAATATGGTTGGAAAAATTGAATATTGCTAAATTAAGCATACTTGGCACATGAATCATCACTATCTTTTTTGATAAGATAATATTTCTTATAGTCTGTGTTATATACTTTTTCTTCAGAATTTTGAAGCTGCAGTTTAGCTCATCTGCTTTCTGGGACATATCCCTCTTATAGCCTAATTGGCAGAACTAGTCCTTACTGTAAAACTAATCAACACCTCTGCCTTAGAAAGAGTCTGATTTCATCTTCCTGCTGAAATTAGCATGTTACTGAGGGTCTCTGTGATGAAAAGTCTTACTTATGATTCTATTCCAAGATAGGGAAGTGATTAAGGCCCTTGCTATGATTTCTGGGGGCCTCAAGAAACAATGCCTGCTCTCCATCAGCATTTCTCCTATATGCCTTTTGCTTTGTTCCCATGGAATTCTCACTCAGGAGAGATGCATCTTTTGACAAGAGTTGAGAAATAGAAAATAGACCAGGCCAGATTACTAAGTGAAATTCATCATCACTCCTATTATCCTTACTCTATAAATATATCTGAATTTATAACATTCAAACGTGAATTCAAATACCCCATTTCTAGCAACATACTTCTCCTTAACAGAAATAGGGGACGGGAAGGACTTAAAGTCTTACCTCGTTTAAGGGAGGACTAAGATCCACTGTCTAAACTGACTCCTTGTTTGACAATAGGCCCCACCCCCACCCCACACCTCCCTAGGAGGGATTTACATCTGGGCGAAGTACCATAAATGGATTCAGAGTAATTGAAAAATGGGCCAGTATTTGTGTGAAGTGGGGTGGGGGGCATCTGGACAACGGGATACAAGAAAGGAGACCCTCCATGATTCTTCAGACACAAACATTCTCAGGTAGATAGACTCCTTTAAGGTTAGTTTTTAGAAATCTGTGCACTGGAAAGTCTTTGTGTGACACCCTCCCCACCCCTGCCACCCCCCACCCAAAGTGTGCCTCAGTATGAATATCACTGGCTTTGCCCAAGCTCTCAATACACAAATAAGAAAGCTGAGGACCAGGGCAATCTGATGACTTTTGGACATCACAGGGTTAGTGACAGAACCGAAACCAGCATCTGGATTTCTTCATCCCCAGTCTGGCATTCTTTCCACCATGGCCATAGGCTCTAATATATCACTTGTCATCATCACTGTCATCATCAACATCTCCTCGTCCTCATCATCATCATTTTAAATAATAGCTAACATTCATTAAACTTTTATTCCATTCAAAGTGCTGTTGGAAGCACTTTACATTGATTTACTGTTCACACTACCCTATGATGTAGACTCTGTTACTATCCCCATTTTACAGATGAGGAAATGGAAGCTCAGAGAGGCCAAGTGATATGCCCAAGATCACATGATCAGTAACGGCAGAAATAGGATTCAAATCCATGTCTGACCCCTGGATTCACTCTTTCAACTACTGTTTCTCAAAGTGATTTCTATACAACACCATCTCAGTGAGATGCTCCCTGGTACAAGAATCTGCAAGTTGTTTCGACTAGAGTCCCTCTCTCAGAATCACAGTGCGTATTATCCTATCAAAGGAATTGAGATGTCCTGTAAAAAGGACACATACTTATTAGTGCTTTACAGGAAAATGATATTTTTCCAAATACTTATTAATATCAAGATAACAACCCCCATTAAAGAAAACCAATTTAGGCTCCCTTGGTCAGTAGTTCTAAAACTCTAGCCTGCATCAGAATCATCTGGAGGGCCGAAACCCCAAAGCTTCTGATTCTGATTCAGTAGGTCTTTGGTGGGATCCAAGAATCTGTATTCTTTTCTTTCTATTTACTATCTATGATTTTAATTAAGTTAGTGAAGCTAGAGAGAAAATCAGAACTAGTTTTTTTATTTGACAAGTTGTCTTACATTTATACCATCTTTCCTTTAAAACGCACATACAGAAAAAAAGCCTTTTTGAATGCCCATAAGACTGTCAGCTGATTTCTCAAAAGAAACCTTACAAGCAAGAAGGGGCTGGAAAGACATATTCAAAGTCATGAAAGACAAGGACCTATAGCCAAAATTACTCTA
>PVKU01009285.1:36260-63520 GCA_004027475.1 Anoura caudifer
TTGGGAAAACTGTAATAGAATAATCAATAAAATATACTTTTTAAAAAATCTGAAGGACACACCAAGAAAAAAAAGATATGAGACAAAGGAAGGTGGGTGTTATAGCCTGGTAGGATTTGTAGAACAGTTAAAATATCCATCACGAAACACTTGAGCCTCTAAATTTATAAAGTTACTGAGACTGTGATAGATTGACTCACTATATCATAGAGAAATAAAAGCAGATTAATTCCTAAAAACCGTATGGTGAGTTGGGCACCAGATGGATTAAAGATCTAAATGGGAAAAGTAAAACCAGAAAGTCAATGGAAAATGAGAGGGTTCTTTTTAAGCAAACCCCAAAACATACTATAAAATTTTTTATTTATGGATCCAACTACACCAAAATTAAAGATTTCTGCTCAATAAATTGTACCATGCATTTTTTTCCAAAGTAAATAGGCAGATGACAATACCCAGTAAAGAAAAAAAAAGTCTTTCTGAAGGATGTCATCAATGGACACATTTATACATGTTTGACAGGTATGCATTATTCTAAACACAGTACTTTCCAGCTTCTGATACTTACCTGCAAAAGCTCTTGGTATTTGAAGGCAATATCTGCTTATTTACATAGTAGAATTTTACAAATATCCTTTAAATTTAATACCTTTTAGGCTAAGTGAGAAGGAATCTGCATTTCCAAAGAATCCCTAGCTAATGCTGGTTTTGCTGGTCCCATGACCACACTTAGAGAGACAATGCACTTGATGTTGGAGAAATAAAGATGAAGAAACAAGCCCTGGGTGGGCATAATGGGGAAATAAATACAGCTACACTTTTAAAAATCCTCATTGAAATCTTACAAATGTACATTATAATAACCAAACAGAAAATCTGCACATAAAGTAGATGGGTAAAGTGAAAATATTAGAAAAATGATCAGATGACAAGAAAAGCACACTCTCTTTTGGAAAATAAAAGACAAGCAAAGTAATACAAAGGCTTATAATGCTTTACAATGTATTTTTATTTCAATTGTCAAATAAATTACCAGCCTTAGTTAATTTATATAGAAATAACACTGGTTAATTATATGCCAGGCACACTGCGTATTCCGAGTTTCACACGCATCATCTCCAACCTTTCAACAACCCAGAGATAGGTTTTATTATCACCTTTTTGTGGCCTAACTTTGAGGTGAACTTGTGTTCCACAAACATAATTACAGAGTGTGAATCACTGTGACAGAAGAGTCACAGACCAGGTGATGTGAATATCCTTTGGTAACACACTCCAGATGTCTTTAGCTCCCATTTCTTTATCTGTAAAAAGATATAGTAAAACTCACTGATTTCTAAAGTCATTCCAGTTTTCAAATTCTAATCTTCCATGATTCCAAGAAAAAAAGCCACACTGATATTTTCTGAAGAGACTCAGACTGCCTTCACGGAGCAGGGCTAGCCAAATGTCGCCAAATGTCACTCTCTCGGGGAATGATTAAAGACATTTCCCACTTCAAGATGTATGATATATCAACAGGAAAATGGAGAAAGCTTTTGAAGGAAAGAAATTATGAGGAATGATATTAAACAAGAGAAGTATTGGTAATGCTCACTTGATGATAATCCTTTTGATTCTACCAATCTTATATCAGTAGCAAACGACCTTAACAAGCTCAGAGGACAGATTCCATTGGGATTTATAGCAGTTTTCCAAACCTGCACACACACTGGAATCACCTGTAGAGCTTCAAAACAAATATGAATGCCTGTGTCTCACCCCTAGAGAATGTGATTTCATTGATGTGAAGTGTGGGCTAGACAATGGAAATGTCAACATATGTCCAGGTGATTGTAATGTATGAACAAGTTTGGGAAATGCTGATTAATGGGGCTCTTTCCTGTGATTACACCAAACACACAATTCCTATCTTGAAGCCCTAGCCCCCATGTGACTGTACTGGACAGAAGGCCTTTAAGGAGGTGACTAAGGTTAAATCAGGTCGTAAGGATGGAGCCCTGACCTAATTAAGGTGGTGCCATTATAAAAAATAAAAAAATAAAAAGGAAGAAACACCAAGATTCTTTACCATGAAAGACACAGCAAGAAGGTAGCTGTCTGCAAGCCAGGAAGAGAGCCCTCACCAGGAACCAAACTGACTGGTGCCCTGATCCATCCCCCAGAACTGTGAGAAAATAAATTACTACTGTTTAAACCACCCCATCTATAGCATTTGTTACAGCAGTCTGAGCTCACTAAGACATCCGCTCTTACACTCACCTGCTCTGTCTCTGATCTACCCCGATTCCTTCCTACACTATTGGGAGAGCACACTGAATTAGGAGTGGCCGGACTGGGTCAAGTCCCAGTAAGGCACTAAACCTCTTTGAGCTTCAGTTTCTCCACCTGCATATGAAGGGTATCAATTCCTGTCCCCCACACAGGGTTTTGGTGGGAACCCAATGAGCTCATGTGTGTGAAATTACTTACAAGCAGTACCGCTCTGTACATGGGTAAGCTTTATCTAGTGCCTGACACTTTTTCTTACTCCATCAGCCTCCCTTCCAATCCCCTACTTCATGTCTCATTTGAGTCCCTTCCTCAGTTCTCTTACCCTTCCAGTCCTCAGTCATTCAATCCCCCTCAATCCAATTCCCTGATTGTCGATTATAATTCTTTAGAATATATCTGTCGGCCACACATTTTCTTAATATTTCTTTAGCTGAGAATTTCATTTGCCTTTATTCCAGAGGGCTATTTTCACTGGATATAAAATCCTGTGTTCATAGTTCTTGTCTTTTAGCACTAAAGTATCTATCTACATCTATCATTTCACTGTCTTCTAGTTTCCATGGTTTCAAACAATAAATCAACAGTCACTTGAGTATTTGTTCCCTTCTTTTATAACATGTAGTCTTTCTCTGGATGCTTCAATATTTTTCTTATCTTTTGTTTTCAGCAGTTTACAATGTGTTGAGTTTTAAAATTTGTGAAGCTACATCTTTTACCAATTTGGTGTTTGGTATTTCCTCAAATATTTTTTTTTCTGAATGAATTTAACTTTCTACTTTCCTTCTAGAATTCCAATGAAACATACGTTAGACCTTTTGGTATTGTTCCACAAGTTCCTGAGGCTCTGTTCATTTTTTTAAAAAAACTCTTCTCTCTTCAGATTGTATAATTAGTCTATTTTTAAATTTGTGATTTTCCTCTGTCATCCTCACTCTGCTATTGAACCCATCCAGGGAATTTTTAAATTTCAGATACTGTATTTTTTACTTCTAAAATTTCCTTTTGATTCTTTACTGTTATCTCTATTTCTCTTCTGAGGTTGTCTATCTCTCGTTCAATTCAAGTTGTTTATTTTTATCTCATGGAGGATAGCTAAATAGCTGCTTTAATATCTTAGATAATTGCAACTTCTGAGTCAGCTTGAGGTTGGCATCTGTTGACTGTCTTTTCCTTTGAAAATAGTTTACATCTCCTGCTTCACTGTAAGCTGCATACTTTTGGATTTTATCCTGAACATTTTGAATATTATGTTGTATAGATTCTAAGTCAGGGGTGTCAAACTCATTTTCACCAGGGGCCACATCAGCCTCTCAGTTGCCTTCAAAGGGCCGAATGTAATTTCAGGACTGTATAAATGTAACTACTCCTTAACTAGGGGCAAGGAGCTCTGCATTCGGCCCTTCGAAGGCAACTGCAAGGCTGATGTAGCCCCTGGTGAAAATGAGTTTGACACCCCTGCTCTAAGTCCTATTATAATTCTCTATAGAATTAAAAAAAAAAAATTTGAGCAGGCAATCAACCAGGTAGGTTCAGAATACATGTGCTGCCTCACTTCTGTGGCCAGTGGTTTCAATCTCAATTTACCATCCAAAGCCTTTGCTATCCTGTTTTAGGTCTTTCCCAATGATGTACAACTTAGGGGAGAGCCCAGGACTCCCAGAGTTCCCATAATTAGAATTAGAGGATCCTCTTCTCACGTTCTCTTCTCTCTGAGGTTTCCCCCACCTGCTGACCAATGGGGCCTCTCTTCCTAGTTTCTCTGGCCAGAAAGACAGTTTCTCTTCCATTTTAGCTGTCTGGCCTTTCACTCAGTTCCAAACTGTGCTCACCTTCAGAGCAACACCATGAGAGAAAAGGGGAAAAATTGGGAATTTCTTCCACTATCTTAGACAAACAGGGGCCCCTGTTCCTCGTTCTTTTGCCCAGAGATATGGGGTCAGTACTGAGTTTTGCTGGGGCCTGCTGTCCACACAAAGCTCCAAAAGAAAAAAGAAAATAAAGTGGGAAACTCCAGCCCCCTCGCAATGTACCTGTTTTTGTGTACTTTGCAGAGTTCCCAGTTATAATAGTTGCATTTTGTGTTTTGTCCAGAGTTTTCTGTTGTAATTAATCCAGGGGAGACATAGGCAGTGGGGGTATACTCTATTTTAAGACTAAAGGGGGCTACCCTAGAACCTACTGTAGCTTCCTGTTCTCCATCTCCTAATTTCTGTTTAGCTGTAGGTCCATAACCATTTTCTCATGCAGCCTAAGAAGCTGCCCTCAGCCACCACAGAGATCTCAGAACCAACCATAGCAACCATGTTCTCTCCCAATGCCACTGAGGTTGGGGGTCAGCTAGGAGCCTGCATGTCTGACGAGGGAAGCCCTGGTTGCTGAGGTAGAAGGCAGACCCTGAGTGTTCAAATGCTGGAGGCTCATTGCGCAGTTTCTCTCTGCCTCCATCTTGCAAAAGGGTGCAGGGCTCCTCCTACTTATTCAGTACCTGTGGTCCTTGATCTTGCTCCTTTTACGTCTCCATTCCCTGACCCCCCCACCAAACATTTATACCTCTTCAAGTTCTAATTTTGTCAGCACCACCGATTTTCTTTTTGCCTTTCTGAAGTTTTACTTCCTTTGCCTCCTTATTTCAGGGGACCCCTCGTAGCCCTAGGTAATAAGCCCCTCAATCTCATCATCTCTACCTGTCAGTGAGTTCTCATTGCTCATCTTCACCAGGGAAAAATCCAAACAAACAAAAAAGGTACTTTGGGGTCTTCAGTTCTAGAGTATTCAAGGTTACCTTTTTAAAATTTCACTGTTTACCATTTTCTGGAGCTGTAATTTCTTCTGAATGTGCCTCTTCCTCTTCTTTCACCATCAGTTCCCTTGTTGACAAGAGCATGTACAACTTCTGAATCAAATCAGAAGCCATCCCAGAACCATTACCATGATCGCTCCCTAATACAAAGACGTGCTGCTCCTGGGAACCAAATTCACCAAACGGCTCACTGCTCTCTGTCTCTATTTCATACACCTCAGGAATAAGGCTGAAGTGACAGGGAAAAGAGATGAAAAATACGTTAGCCAAGTCCCTTGCAAGATTTAATGTCAATACAGACAAATAATACAACAGGAACCAATTTTATTCATGTGATTGGAATGGTCCAAATGCAGTTTGTGGATGAAATTTGACAGAGGGGTAACTTTTTTAATATTCTGAAGGAAAATTAGACATTTGTGTCAGTGATTGAGGACTCCAAACCAATATTATTTTATCACTGGATTTTTATCGAGTACTTACGGTTTTACTTTGCAAAATCAGACTTAAAAGACTCCTGCCAGTCTTCACGTGGGTTCTGTTTATTAAACGGCAAATGTTTTTGTAGCTTTTGTGACTTTTCCTTTTTCATGTTCTCCTGCTACATCAAACCTTGGATATGGTTATTTTTGTTTGGTAATACCCAACACTAGTAGCCTATATTGGTAATATATGGTTACTAGTAAGATATTAAGGGCCTCTCCTTTTTTGTAAAAGCAAAAGAAATGGAAACACGGTTCTTGCTGACATGGGTCAGATGTGATTTCTATTAACACCAGATCTGTGCTGTCATCACAAAACAGGAGCACTAACGGCACACGTGTGCACACATGCGCACAACCAAAAGCCAGACTTCTTGCATGCTGAAAACCAAATGCCCTTCATTTCAAATCACTTTCTGTAGGGCTGTTTTCAGCTGCAGTGTTACCCAAACTGTGAATTTGTCAACTCACAAGACAGTATTTCCTGTGCCTGCAGCCTCTGGGTTGGGAGAGGTGACGTTCACACACTTGGGTCTCAGATCCTTGGGAGGGTAGTTATTGATGGCACCTGGAGAGAGAGTGGGCTGGTTAATCCAAATCTTACTTTTCCACATTCTGGGTATTACCCAAGGTCAGTTCATCTCTCCCTGCGATTGGACGTGTTTTCAAGAATAAATTCATTTTATAAAGGACTCGGCAAAGTGGGCACCCCCTGACACGGCAATACCTCCTTGGCAAAGTCAACGAGATGCAGCGGTGATTGAGTCAAAAATTCCCAGGCTCTGTGTGTCACAGGCTTGTGGTATAATTCAAGGACAGCTCCTAATCTCTTCAATCATCTGTTTCTCTCCCTACAAAAGGAGGATCTTTCTAGAAAACACCATTAGCTATTGAAATTGCCTGGCCTATTTATCTTAGGGTTGGAAGGAGGCACCATATTGTGCAAATGATAAGCCTGCTGGTAAATATAAATCATGAGTGCCAAGATTCCTGTGACTTTCTGAGTGCCAGAAAATCTGCAGCCCTGAGAGTCCCTCATAAACTTTCAGGAGCTGCAGACAACTGTACAATGCCTCCGACCCACTCCTAATCCCCAGAATGGGCCAGCACTTGCTTGCTGCTGCAAGCTCTTAGGTATGCTACTGTCCTATGCATGAGTCTAAAATGATAACATATGGGCAAAGGCTGGGGCAGCCACTCTCAAAGCCTCACTGTGAAGACACCCTTAACTCTCCTGCCTGGCTGTGCCCAAGCCTACTGTGTGGGGCACAGGCTCTAGAAGAGATTTGTACCCATGGCTTATAAGAATTCAAGTCAGAACCAGAGGTAATTCATAATGACAAGGTAAGATTAAAGTCCTTAGAGTAGGTGGAAGGTGGTGTTAGTGGAATATTATTTATTACAGCAGTATCTCTTGTTAAGGGTTTAGGAACTGAAGTATAGTTTAATGAACAAAAGCACAAATCTTGGGTCAGAATGTGTGGAGTTGAGTCTAGAATTTGCCAACTATTAACCGTGAGCTTTTGAGCAATTTATTTAATGTCTCTGAACCTTAGTTTTCAAACTTAGAAAACGATACTGTTCTTTGAGGGCTGTACTAAGGATAAAATCCATTGAATGAACATTGTATATAGTAAACACTTACAGGCTAGGGTTAAAAGACAGTTTTTACCCAAATAGGGCTTTTCTGACAAATACCTTGATAGTGCAGCAGTAAAGTTTAAGGACAATAAGGCCTGAGATTTTTCTCTGTGGTTTTCTTACTGCCTCTTATTCAGGTCTTAGACTCCACCACACTTGATTGAAATGAGGATCATGTTATTATGTCATATGGTAGGTTGTACACAGAGACATTAAATGTATTACAAAAGCAATAGAAGGAAGCCCCCCAAGTGCCTGTCAATGGATGAGTGGATAAAAAAAGCTGTGGTTCATTTACACAATGGGATACCAGTTGGCCATAAAAAAGAAGGAAATCTAACCTTTTGCAACAGCATGGAGCAAGGATGGACCTGGAGAGTATTATGCTAAGTGAAATAAGCCAGTCAGAGAAAGAGAAATACCATATGTTTTCACTAATATGTGAAATCTGATGAACAAAATAAGTTAACAACAAAATATAAACAGACTCATAGATACACGAAACAAACTGACAGCTGTCAGAGGAAAGGGGGTTGGAGGCTAGGTGAAAAAAAGGAGAAGAGATTAAGCAAAAAAACAAACCTCATACGTGGACAACAGTAGAAGGAATGAGGAGATGGTAAACTGGGGATAAATGGTGGTGGAAGGAGACTTGACTTGGGGTGGTGAACATACAATACAATATATAGATGATATATTATAGAATTGTACACCTGAAACCCATATAATTTTATGAAATAATGACACCCCAATAAATTCAATAAAAATAAACAGATAGATAAATAAAATGTAAAAAAAATCAACAGAAGAGAAAAGTTTTAATGACTTACGTCTGATTGAATAGACAAATGGCTTGACGAACTTGATGATATAGTTCAAGTCTGGCCTGTGGGTTCGACCAAGCTGGACTAAGTGATGATCCAGTGGGTGGCTGGCTAACTCTTCTAATTCCTTGTCATTGTGTACAGGACCAAATGAAAACACAAATATGGAGTAGCCCTGACACTTGGCTTTCAGAGATACATTCCTTAAAACTTCCTTATCTAAGGGGTTGGTTTCTCCAGCAGATATAACAAAGATAACTTTGTTTTTCCGCAGATTGGGGGTTCCTGCAAAGACATTGTCAATTGTCCACTGCAGGGCATGGCCAATAAACACATTTCCATTGAGAGGTTGAAGAGAGTCTTGGAGATGATGTTTCATTTGGTATACAGTGTTATAAGTAACCAAATCAAATTCCAGGTAGACAGGGCATTCTTCAGTGTTAGGCATGTAGCCTGGAGGAGAGTAGGTCAGGACCGCCACTCTATCTCCTAAGGTGGAAGCCAGTGGATCTGGGGCAATGTGAAAGTAATCGAGCACTGAGGTTATGAAAGCTTTCACTTCCTTAAACTCATCATTTCCTACTCTTTGGGAAGAATCAATGAGGAAAGCTACATCCATGTAATATTCTTGAAGAGAGGGATCTCCAGGTTGGTCAGCAGGACCTAGGTCTTCTTTTCTGCTATGGTTTTCATGTCCTGCAACAGAAGAACTCAAATCACTGTTCTTTTAGTAGAAGAATAAGCTCAGAACTCCTAGCCAAAGAAGATAAATACACAGCATGGGGTTGCCATGCTTCACTCCCACATCCATGGCAGACATCACCAATCAATTTCAGAACATGTTCCCAGATTCGCTCCCCAATTACATCTTCACACAGTGCAGGAGAGCCATTACCATTTGACAGGCATTGTTACATGAAAAAAAATCTTATTTGCTATCCCACCCCTGATCTTTGTTAAAGGCTGATCAACACTTTGTTAAAACACAAGAAAAGGTATTGCATAAGTGATCTGATAGAAGAGAAAGGGTTGACTTACCATGTTAGTGACATACTTCTTCACGCATGCCCATACCAGAAATATTGCTGTTTTCCCCCCAGTTTTCTCTTTATATGTGAGGAACGTCTTAATTCTTTTCCAAAGGACCCAACAGAACTATTTCCTAAAGAGGTTTATTTTACCTACAAAGTCTCTAAATATAGGTTCTCTACCTACTTATAGGATTAGCATGAGAATCCAAGAAGCTACATGTAGGTGTTTATTTCTTGAAAACTCCAAAATTTAGTGAAACCTAAGGTGTGATTATTTTACTTTGAGTCTAAATTCATCTTATTTGAGGAGACTGAGCCTTCAAAAATATTTTCCCTCAAGAAAACCTGGCAGAAGTGTGGATAAAATGTACACAGCCATGCTGTGTATTTTCTGGAAATGTCACCAAGCCAAATTCCTATCTTCAAGCTTATGGAAGAATTTCCTCAGAATGGCAGAGGAGAAAGGGCTGGCTTCCTTTATTATTGACAAGGCTTGGAAGAAATGAGAAATTTTCAGCTGAATTTCCAGGGAAGCACCCCAAGAGATTAGCCTAACTTTGGCCCAGATTTAAGCCACAATGCCAAGTGCACTCCAGTATCTTCAGGGAGAAGTGGGGTGGAAAAGGAATTTAGGGAGAAGAGAGAATCTATAGGACCTAAATCATTTGTATAGGGATTAAGTATGCTGTTAAGTAGCTATCCTGCCTTTCATGGCATTTGTGGGAAACCTCAGGATATGCAAATTCCAATCTGCCTTGGAATTTGCCCATGGGACAAAATTAGCCATGCGGTCTCCCTAGGTAAAGCCACATGTACAACTGAGGCTATGTTTTATGCATGTTTCTTTCCACATGAATAGATATTTTTCAAGTTAATCTTTATAATAAGATTACAAATTGCATGAGGTTGATAATGCTTTCTTTTTCACTTTTACATGTTCTGAGTATTTAATTGGGCATTTGGTTCACTTCAAGTCTTATGCTCAGCTTTACACATCTTGTCATTTAATCTTCCATACATCACTATGAGGGTGGAATTATCATCATTCCCATTTCACAGATGAACAAGCTGAGGCTTGCAGAGGGTAAATGACTTGGCTAAGAAATGACAGCTTGGTTGAAGAGGTAGGATTTGAACACCCTCAGAAGAATTTGTCATCAGACATGAGGACAGAGCAGATACAATAAGGGGTACATTAACCACCTCACCAAAAGCCCTGGAATCTTGTTTGGAGAATGAGTATCTTGGTCAGTTGCTATTACTTCTGACTGAAACCACTAGAGGAAGTTTTCTTCCAAAAGTAGGCAATTTATATGAATTAAATATAATTTGTAATTTTTCTTCTCTAGGCATTGTAGAGCAATGGTTATTAGCAGAACCTACAGAGTTGTTTGAGTCCTGTCTGCCATGAGTTGGCTCTGTTACCCAAAGTCTGCTCCTTACCTCTTTTTTAACCTAAAAAATAGTAGTAATATACTACAACTGTATAATGTTTTTTAGGGAATTAAATAAAGTTTGCACAGTACCTAGAGCATCCCAAGTACTTCAAATAAGTCTCAGACATCTGAAGATCCTGCCTGTGATACTATATTTTGCAAATCAGAATTTCCATAAGAAAAACTACGAAGTCGATTGGTATTAGTGGAACAGAACTTGCACGCACAGGTACAAGCGCACACACGCTCTGGGAAACGAGGAAGCCCATTCTGTTGTGTTTATGCATGCATAACTGCAGGGCAGTGGGCAAGAACTTCCACAGCTCTCCACTTAACACCACCATCCCAGGCCTATTCTCCCCATCTGGTGAGGTCACCGGTCAAGCTCCAAGGCCGGCCAGCAAGGTAGGCAGGCATGAGAGTATGTATCTGACAGCATGTCATTGATTTTAGGCCAAAGGGAAATAAAGACACATTTAAACTCTTGTTTTATTGTATGAGGTCCTCCTTCCACCATTTGCCTGAAAAAGTAGGAATAACTATTTAAAATAGATTTTATCCTTGTCCCTCAAAACTTAAAATAAGTGTCTTTCTTGATCTAGACTTTTCTACATGGCACTTAAGTCTCACCTTCCATCTAGTACTCACACTCTGAAACAGCAGTCTGCAGGAGGTACGTACCAGTGTACAGAGAAAGAGTGGTGCATGCCAGGAGTTATTTACACCCAACACCTGGATTTGAACTTTGGCCTCTGAATGAGTTTATAAGCCAGGGTTTTTTAAAAAAAATTAAATAAAATAAATTGTACCACCAGAATTATTTTAAAGTAACTCTCCCAAACTATTCTCAAATTTGGCAATTGAATATATTTCCTCACTTGTAAATGCTGCCAAAGCCATCACCACGCAACATGGCATATAGTTAAAAGTTAGCGTTTGTGTGTGGACAGGTGTGGGTTTGAATCCTGGCTCTGCCCCTTACAAGCTGTGTGACTTTGCTGGCAGTTCTTAACCTTTGCAGCAGTATCCTCACCTGTAAAATAAAATGTAATGATGATAATAGATTTTTGGGTAAAGATGAAATGAAATTGTGTAATAAAGTGCCTGTCAGTGTGCCTGGCACATAGTTGCACTCAAGAAGCAGTAGCTTCTGTGGTTACAATTATTCCTCCTACATTGTTCAATCAGCAAATAAGACAGAGTATGCAAGGCGCTGCGAATTGGACAGCATGAAATAAATGTTGGCCCCCAAAGCATTCCATCAGTACTTTTTATTGAAGTGACTACTTTCTAACTTGTGTTAGACACTTTTTTGTACATACAAAATAGACTCTTGTCAGAATACAATCTCCTTGAGAACAGGGCCCTTGATTCTTTTAAAATGAATGAACAAACAGACAAACCAACAAACAAAAAACTTCTCTAATCCCTGGAAGAGACTAACTTATGGCTTAACTCAGAACAGGAGTCAAATACATATTTCCTACATAAAAAGGTATTGGAATAATCATGGGAAAGTCCATGTGAATGCTTAGTAGAGCCTTTCATATAATCAGCACTCAGTGAGGGCTGCCACTGTCACCTCTGCCACCACTGTCACTACCACCCCACTCTCCCGTCCCCACTGCTACACTACCAACCACCACCACAATCACCTCCCCACCACAACCGTTATCATTACCACCATCGCCACCCACCCTCGTACCTCTACATCGGTCTCCAACACCAACAATATCATTGCTACCAACATCTCTACCACCTGCCGCTCCCACCACCGCCAGCAGTGGCAGCAAACACCTTTACCACCACGGTCCTCACCAATCCAGTGACCAGACCAACATGATCACCACTACCATCCACCACCATCACCATCGCTGCTATCACCAACTTACTACTTCAAGTATCCAACTTTTATGCATTAGAAGGGGTCCACATGATTAAATGTCTCTAATAGTCTAGAACATGGCTTTATTAATTACAACAAATGGCATGAGACATACAGAAGCAACATCAGTGTACATTTGAATTCAAATGGTCTACATACATACCTTGAAACTCTCTGTTCACATTAGTTTTGTCCACATGTAAAACCTTCAAGGAAGACAACCAAAACTACAATAACAATATAATAAAATCCTCAAAAAGTTAAAAATAGAAATACATATGATGCAGCAATTCTACTTCTGGGTATTTATCCAGAGAAGACAGAAATGCTAACTCAAAAAACATCTGCATCCCCACATTTGTTGCAACATTACTCACAATAGCCAAGATATGGAAACAGTAAACTTCCATGTTCAGCCATAAAAAATGCAGTCTTGCCATTTGCAACAACATGGATGGACCTTGTGGGCATTATGCTACGTGAAGTAAGTCAGACAGAGAACAAATACTGCATGATCTTCCTTATATGTGGAATCTAAATTTAAAAAACATCAAACAAGCTCATAGATACAGAGAATGGAGTGGTGATAGCCAGAGGTGGGGAGTGGGAGAAATGGGAGAAGAGGGTCATAAGGTAAAATAAATATATACATAAATAAATATGAAGTCTGTCCTGAAGGAATCCAGCCATGTAATATGAAAAACAGAGACATTTATTGAAGAAGATACAAGATGCAACAAACATTGTATATAGGACAATGATGCTTCAGTTCTCTTCAAAGTATAGGCACCTTGGGACCTCACACAGTTCTTCCAATCACCATCAGCTGTCCCATCGTATTTTCCTGAATCTGACTGATGGTCTGAAATCTCTTCCCTTTCAAAGGTGATTTTAGTTTTGGGAAAAGCCAGAAGTTGAAGATGCCAACTCCGGGCTGTGGGGGTCTGAGTCACCTGGGTGATTTGATGTTTTGCCAAAATACTCTGTAGGAGACATGATACCTGAAGGGGCACATTGTTGCGATGAAGCTGCCAATCACCAGTTGCCAATAGCTGCAGCCTTCTGAGTCATCCAAATAGTTTCCATGGAGGAATATTCCAGCTTAATGCAAAATCTGATGCAGATTTGTTGCTCTACCCGCACAATCACTTTGAATGCAACGGCCACACAGCACACATGCTCACTCAATGGCATCTCCTGCCCCCACTGACTAGTACAGCGAAGTCATCGTTGTTCACACATGCGCATTCTAGTCCACTGTCCTTGGCTATCAGGTTACATTGATGTTGTGCAAATTGTTCTTGTTATATTAACAATGGTTGGACTTTTTCTAGACAAACCTCATACATAAAAAAATAAGGTGCATTAATAAGCAACAACAAACCAAAGAGAATCTAACCCAAACAATAAAGGACTATTAAGATGATAAAACTTAGCTATGAGTTTTGATTTAACAATAAAACAAGTAATTCATAGTCATAATATTTTCAGAATTTTATGTCGGATATGCAGCCAATAAAATCTGAGCGGCCTGGCAGGCGAACAGGGTGGGAGGGAAAGAAAGGAAGGCCAGCGGTGTTTGGAAGGGGGAGGAAACTGCATGATAATGCACTTTTAGAGTCTGAATTGAACTGTTTCTTTGTGACAGTTTTTTAGGGTATACCACGTTTTTCGTAGTTTCTAAATATGGAGTCCAGCAATAAAAAATAATCTGGCATTTATCTTACCACAAGGTAATTCAAGCAGAAGCAGGAGCCCAGATAAATCTGATTTTTCTGATTCCTCTGATTTTAACAGCCATTTGCGGAATGAAAACAGTGTTTGCTATCAAATTAGATCTGCACCATATAACTTGTACATGATAAATATGTAACAAGTCTGGAATGACCATGTGACCCCCACTGTTACAAATAAAACCAGGGTGACCAATGCTCACTGTACTGAGGAGTCAATACTTTCAGAAGCTCGAGGTCGAACATGGCGAACGTACTGATTTCTGGGCACGCTTCTCCCAGAGCTAATTCCATGCTTTCTGAAGTAGGGTAGAAAAATATAAGCATGAGATGACAAAATGTCACTTTCATGAACAACTTTAGGTTGTGTTCCTATCAACGTCTTATTTTTAAATTAGCAAACAGAGAAGCGTCCCTGAAGTGGAAACACAGAGCAAAAATCTTGAGGCCCACCCCTCTCTCCCCCAAACCCCCAATATAATAAATTCCCAAGCAAAAGTAAATGTGACAACCTCCGTCCACAGTTTACAATTAACAGGAGACTCAGTTTATTCCCAAAGATCATCAAGATAATTGAGACTTCCTAGACAGTTCCTGACACACGTCATTAAAGTTTAGACATGCCTGCACTGCTATTGCTGACCTCTTCTGAATGTGCACTGGTGATATGAAAGCAGCACATTCAGCTGGTGTTCCATGGATGACTCAGAAGCCAATTCTGCTGCATTTAATTCCGGTAAAGATTTAAATTTAGCAGAAGTAAAACTATATATTCAAGTTCACTACATGACAGCAAAATTAGAAGCAAGCTACGGGCTCAACAAGAGGTAAATAGCTAAATACACACATTTATTAAAAGTAACATTATAAGGACATAGAAAAATCAGTATGAAGCTTGAAGCAATATGTAAAATGTATGACAATATAATGTATGAAAAGCATGATACGCAGTTGAATAAAAGTAGGTAAACCTATAAGCTGAGGGAAAAAGCAAAGCATATATTCCATACCACACAAATAGCTCAGCTGGCTAAGTTGTTTGATTGGGGACTTTGCATATTAAAATTTTATGTGGTATAATGGTACTTTCACAATTTTTTTAATATTAGCAAATCCTGAGAGTGTAATAGAGAGATAGTCCACAGGGTGTAGGACCTACCACTCCCGCCATTGAAATTCTAGTTCCATTACTGTGGGGGCATGAAGTTTCTTCTAAAAAAAAAGCTAAAAACAGGGTTTCTCTCACTGTTGACAGTTGGAGTGGGTAATTCTTTGCTGCAAGGGCTGTCCTGTGCACTGCAAAATGCTTATCAGCATCCGTGGCCTCTGCCCACTAGAAGCCAGTAGCACCCTCCAATTGTGACAACAAAACTGTCACTAGACATTGCAAAGTGTCTCCTAGGGCAGGTGCCCCTCGATGGGTTTGCAAGAGGTGATCACTAAATACCGTTCCAAGTCTAATACCCTATGATTCATTCAAAGCAAAAGACATATTGGCTTTTTAAAAAGAGCTAATTTGCAGATGAGAATCAGATTAAAGGTAGACAAAAATGTAAAACAAAGCCTACGCAAGTTGTCTTGAGTTCAATTCCAGCCTCACTCAAAGAGGAAAGTGTTGTTGCTTCTAATTTCTCAATAAAATTCATTGAAAAGAATATCAGCTGAAGTTATCCTAAGGCCTGGGACTGCTTAAAGCTACTAGTGAGACATTTGGATGGATGGATGGATGGATGGATGGATGGATGGATGAAATATTCAGTGGTCTTCGATGAGCAAAATAATATTGTAACCCAGTGCATCTGGAACCCTTTGGCAACAAATTCTCCCTTCTGTTCTGTGATGCTAGATACCTCATTGCTTTCAGCTCCATTGAGAACACAGAGCAAATCTGGCACGGCAAAGTGGTGGAGTGAGTAGTGGCTCCCAAACTTTAGCCTGCGTCGGAATCACATGAGCTGCCTGCTAAATCAGATTGTTGAGCCTCAGCCCAAGTTTCTGGTTCAGTAGGTCTGGGGTGAGAATCTGCAGTTCTAACGAGTTCTCAGCAGATGCTGCTGTTGATGGTTTAGGGACCACACTTTGTGAATCACTGGGATAGTGGATCTCAAACTTGAGGACATACAGAAATTACTGGTGGTGGTTTTAAAATTTGTAGCTTTTCCCGCCCCTTACACCTCTAAATATGAAGCAGTAGTTCTGAGGAAGGCTTGGAAATCTGTGCTTATGAAGGACTTCCATTCCAAGTGATTTTGACAGAGATTGTCCTTGAGCTCCTGTAAGGAGTGGGAATAGGTAGAAAAGGTGATGGCATTGAAGATGAACTTGGGAATTGGAACAGAGAAGAAGCAGAGATGGGGCACTGGCAGAAAGACAGTGGGTATGTTTCTTGTGAAAGAGGGTGATGCCCAACTCATCGCCAGCCCACAGGACTCTGGGTTTCTTAAGTGGTTATGATTCTTGACTTTCCCTCTAGATTTTCAGTTCAAGGGCAGAAAGATCAGCTGTCAGCCAAAAGAGTCACATTATAAGTCAGTAATAAACAGAACATATGGAGGCGCTTATGCAAATTATCAACCTTTTATTTGTGCAATACATCTGGAACTTATCAGCGCTCAACTGTTAGCGACTGAGTAAAATATTAGAGCCACAATTTACTCTCCATGAGGATGGCATATTATACAGAAAGTTCTCGGTAGATTTTGGCAGTTGGCTGAAGGTGATTTTAGGGGGAAAAAAAGGAATAACACAAAGTCCCTAGACAATACTTATGATCTGAGACTAAGGTTTATTTTAAAGGATAAAAAATATGTATTATCCTTAGGTCTGAGACTCACTGTTTCCAGGCTGCCACAACCTGACATAATCCTCACGGAACTCCCAGCACACTTTCACCCAGGAGAAACCGGGTGGGGTGGGGATAACTGACCATGTACATTTTTTTCTTACTAGAGGCGCGTACAATTACTTCTTCAGCCAAATTGGATCTTATGATAGCTACGGGTATCTTGATTCCCAGACATCTGAAAAAACCAAATAAAAAGTCTTTCTATTATTACTGAACAGTGGTCATTGAAGATGGTTGCAAAGATGAGTTTCTTTTTTGTCCTTCCTTAAACATCCAGTCATAAGACTGTGCTCTCAGGGATCATTGCTACAGTTCGTGAACTGTCTGGTCACATCTGTGTTTCCTAAAAAGGTTCACATTTCTGAATGATTAGACTCTAGAATGCTCACCTCTAACAAAACTATCACAAATGACAGTTTGTTATTGTAACACAGCCAAAAACAGCTTCTCTCTTCCTTTTGCTTCCTTTTAAACCAAACCATAATAAATTCCTGTCCCTTCTGGGCTGTCATTATTCCCATATCGTTAAAATAAACACCCTGCATTAACTAGGCCCATTAAAAAGAACAAATATTTTATTTTCTTCTTCAAACTATGTCTGCATGACAATAAAAGTTGTTTTAACTAAAAATAGACACACTGGAGTTCCTTACTGCCATGGCACTGCACACATTCAGTCTTACTGCATCACCTCTTTTTTAAGGTTTATTTTTTAACTAATGATTGATTGACTCTTTAATTCTTAATTCTAGCTTCTTTTATAGAAATGTATTTCTTTATGGAAAGTTCAACTGCTTTAAAGATAAAGTTCAAATATTCATACTTCAGAAATAGGGGGACAAGGTAGGGATATTTCCTGGTGTTGAACCCAAGGAAAAGAAAACTTATCTCAGGAGCCACTAAGAATGAACATTATTCATCCTTATGACTAATTGGCATGAAATTGTCCCTTCTTTCTTTTTAACTTGAATATGCTAACAGTATGCATGATACTCATGACACAGTACTTTAAATGCTGGCATTTAAAGGGGCATTTAAAGGGGCATCTGGTCTAAGGGGCATTTTGGGAGATTCTACTTGCATAAATGGAATGGCTGAATAGTCTGTTCAGTATGCCATTCTTTTTCATGGAAATACTAATATCCTATGTATCTGACTTATTTTAAACTATTGAATCCTGACAAAAGGTATTACTGCTTTGCCATTCAGGTGTGCGGAGGAGGCAGTGGGAGAGCTGATGCTTTATTATTTCCAGGTCTCTCAAAAATAACTCATACAAAATCACGCAATCATGAATTCTTGGCCAGGCCAAGTTTTAAAGTAATTTTAATCCCTTCTTTGCTTTGATGTTCTTTATATTACCTTCTTCTATATCACACTAACTTCCTAATGTTCTTATCAATACTTACGTGGGATCCAGATAAACCTTAAATTTGGTAAGAATATCAGGGACATTTCTTAGAGCTTATATTAGCAATCTCCTTAGTAATACCTATCACCATTTAAATCTTCACTTTCAGTAAAAGGAGTGGTTGTAGCTACCACTTTGAACCTGAAAACAGTTGCTTTAGATACCAGCCTTAATGTCATAGATCCTTTACTAGTGTTGAAAGACAAGGACCCAGTTATCTAAAAATTTCCATTGTTGCCCTGGCTGGTATAGTTCAATGGATTGAATGTGGGCTGTGAACCAAGGGGCCGCTAGTTCAATTCCCAGTCAGGGCACATGCCTGGGTTGCAGGCCAGGTCCCCACTGGGGGCACATGAGAGGCAACCACACATTGATGTTTCTCTCCCTCTCTTTCACCCTCCCTTCCTTCTCTCTAAAAATAAAAATAAATAAAATCTTTAAAAAAATAAATAAAATTAAAAAATTAAAAAATTAAAATTTTCCATTGTAACTTTTCATTTCCTTACCAGAAGTGAGACTTGCAATTTCTTCAGAATTCTGATCTTTTTCATACTTAACTATTACTTTTGGTGGCATTAACATCTGGCTTGGAATGTGAACCAAATGACCACTTCCATTGCCATCCAACATGAAAGATGAGTCTGTTTCACTCCTTAATTCCTGCTCAATGTTGCTGCTCTCTTCTAGAAAAATGCCATGTGGCTCAGGAGTAACTCTAGAAGATAAAAAGGAAAGCTTTAGATAAATGTAGATAACTTTGGGGAATGCAAATATAATATCACAACAAAATTAATATAGCTATTTAGTTACATCTTAGAAAAAATGATTGGTAAAAGTCTAAATTCATTTCAATCAAATAGTTCATGAATATTGATTATACTTATTATTTTAAAAGTATAAACTGGTAAATTAAAAAATTCCCATTTATCCTTCCTTTTCCTGCATCAGCTTATAGCCTATGAAGTGCTACTTTCGAATAAACCAAGTCTGATTTGCTACAGGACAAGAAAGTCAATGATAGGTTATTTGTAACAACCAAATAATGTCTCAGATTGATAACAATCACCATATAAAAAATAGTCATGTAATTTACCAAGAACTGCTCTGAGAGGAGTAAGACTGTGTAAAACATATCTCACTGACATCACACCTCTTAAAATACTCATAGTCCCTACATTTATATTCTTAGGCATTTAAGTGTTCACTATGATTATTCAGGAATACTTCTTATTTAGATGATGATAGAAACCATATTCAATATGTTATTCTTATTTTATTCATGTAAATAAATTATACAGTTTCGATGTCCATGTTTACATTTGTATTTGATACTGGTGTTTGGCACCCACTGGTACTACATTAACTCTTCAGTTAACAAAGAAAGGGAAAAAGTCAGGTATAATACGTGTATAATACGTGTGTATGAATAACACATTCACACCAAGTAAAAGCCAAATGATGCCAGGACACCCAGTCTGAACAGTCACTGCACAGCAGTGCAGGTGAAGGCAGGTGGTGAGGAGCTGAGTCCTCCCCAACAGAGGTGGGCAACCTGAAAGCACGTGTATGTCCCCATTGTACCCATATTGTATTTTTTTAGTTTCCAGGAATTCTATTTTGGCAAAGTAGAATCATCCATTGCATTCAATTAGGGTTTTTAATTTGCAGAGATGTGGAAATAAAGAACAAACTGACAGTGTCCAGAGTGGAGGAGGGAGGAAGATAATAGGGGAAAGAAGGGGAAGGGTCAAGTCAAGGAACATGTATATACAGGACCCGTGGAGTAGGGGAGAGCAATGGGGGAAGAGGCAGGACAACTGTAATGGAACAACAATTAAAAAAATTAAAAATATTAAAAACATTTTAAATAAAGGACCTCTGGACAATGGATGGGGTGGGGGGGGAGGACTGAATGTGGAGATGGGGGGTGGGCAGGGCAGGGGAGATCAATGGAGGAAAATGAGGACAACTATAATTGAACAACAATAAAATAATTAAAAAAAAGACAAAGACAAAAAAATTGTGTCTTCTTGCATTGGCTTGGATGTGATGCACAAATTTGTTCTGGTCAGATAGTTGCATAAGAACTATAAGCATAGGGTGGTTTATTTGTACATGTTTAAATAAAATTATAATATTTTGTTGGGAGTTCTGCAGGACTTGATTTTCCTTTAAATGGGTTTATGATTTATTCGATGCTGGGAAACATTGCTTTACATGACATCAGTGTTATGTTGTCCCTCAGAAGGTGTTGGCTCTTAGACACTTCCTTGCTAAACTACCAAGTAAATGAAATATTATAGGAAAGCATTACAGGAAATATTACAGGAAAGCATTACAGGAACATGGACTTGCAGGAAATCGGAGGCACCTTCATCTTGCCATTTTGCTTCTGGATGTTAGAGACCTTATCTGTTCTGAGAAGCTCTTCCCTTGACTGCCATCTGAGAGGACGGAGGAATCAGGGCCCTAACCTGGGGCTTTCACAAGCCTCTAGTCTGGGCTCCAAGCTCAGGGAAGTATATAGGGAAGCAGAGAGCAGCCAAATGGGCCACTCTCATTCTGTTTGAGGTTCAAGATTCATTCAGATTAATGATTTCTATTTTTATTTAGGATCTAGTGTTAAGGAAAATTATGTACATGTGCAACCCTATTGTGGGGTCTTTTTTGCTATGTGTTGGGGATGAACTGTGAATCACGCAGCCCCAGACTTCAGTGAGACAAGACATTGGGGTAAACTGTAATAATAGCCTCAGCACACGTATAGAAGGTACAAATGGCCCTGGCCGGATGGCTCTGTTGCTTGGAGCACTGTCCCGTACACTGAAAGGCTGCAGTTCAACCCCTGGTGGGGGTGCCTATGGGATCACACATTGTTGTTTCTCTCTGTCTCACTTACTCTGTCTCCTCCTCCCTCCCCTCCTCCTTCCCTCCCCCTCTCTCTAAAATCAATAAACATATCCTTAGGTGAGGATTTTTTTTAAAAGGTACAAACAAGGAGGAATTATGGATTTTGTTTGAAAGTAAAGACAGGCCTCACGGTGGAGATAGCTTCAATGAGGGCCATAGAAGATGGGTGGGGTTCCAGTGGAAGGCACAGTGTCCTAGGGAGCATGAGCAGAGGCCCAGGAGGTGAGTCAACAGTTCACACAAGGCAAACAAGAGTCCAGTGTGGCTGAAACTCAGTGTTCACAGTAGGAGAGGTGGGAAGTGAGGCTGAGGTGGGTTGAGGATAAATTGGGCTTTCTAAATTCGGGGATACATTTCAATGTGGGAATTTCTGAGGAAACCATGAATTTAAAGGCAAAATTATAATAAGGCTCATGAGGCTGTTTTAAAAAGATCAATCCAGAAAGCATGCTTGATATGTAACTTCTGCTACAGAAAATGAAATGTACGCAGAGCCTTTACTTCTGAGACTGTATCAGCTTCCTTAACCTAATAACCTGCCAACTGCCAGTCACACACCCAGCAGTCCATTAACACTTATTTGTAAATGTAAGAGCTTTCTAACTCACAGGAAATGGAGATCTTGACCATCCTCTTCTTCTGAATTGATGAGCCTACAAGCATTTTCAAGCATCGGTGGTGGGTATTGATTGAATCCTCCTATTGAGAGAGCAAAGTTATAGTTAGATTTTTAAACTAGAAATTGCATAAGCTAGGCAAAGAGAGTCCCAACAGGAATCCTCTTCAATCAATAAATGTCACTAAAACATTTCAGCAAAATTTGGCTGGGGTGAAAACAGAAAATAGTAGCAACCAGAAACAGCATTTAGAACTTGATTCTAGAGTGTTTTGCAAGCCAAAGAATGACCAGGATCAGGGGAAGGGACCTCCTCAAATTGTTCATTCAAGGGCTGACTGTGATGTGGAGACCCCCGGTTTCTGCACGCTCAGGCTAACATAATCTAGGGGAAATCTGATTCCAACTCCGTAAAGCTTTTCCACTCAGACATATGCTAATGAATCAAATACAGAAAAGGTATTTTTTTATTATATGATTCTACTTCTGCACCAATCAACACTGATTTCTAGGAAGAAAAGAATCATAGAAAGGGTTTTAGCTTACTGACCTAACCGAATCCCTCGACCCCTTGCCATTGTTGTTCTCCAATCTGTGAACTATGGAGGAGTGTACCATTCCACCCCACATTCAGGGAAACAAATGCTTTTTATTTAAAGGAGGCCTTGGATCATTGAATGATCTAAGGCTCCATGAAAGTATCTCACGGAGTCTTTTATGGAGAATATTTATGGTTTTATAACAATCATATTTTTCTGGGTTTAAGATGAACAGTTTTTTTTTTTTCTATTTCCTTACAATGAGACTATGCCTTTTAATCAGCCGCATTTGTCCATAGCTGTTAGCGAGTTAGGAGTTGTGAAGCAGTTGCTGACTGTGCATGTGGGAACAGCAAACGCGCCAGCACCAAATCTTGCAGCACTGGTGTCAGTGGTTTAAAAAATTCCGGTAAGGATTAGGAGAGGAGTCTTCTAACCCCTGCACACCAAATGGTTATGGGAAGGCAGTGAACTGGATGTGTTAGCAACATCAGTCAGGTGGAAATCAAAAGTGAGCAAGCTCTACCTAATTGCAAAGCCACTTAAGAGGCCAGCAAGCCCAGCTTTGAGTTATTTTATAGCCTTTAAAAGTGCTGCATCAACATCAATCTTAATGGCACAAAGAACAATAATGAATGGGAAAAGGTGAATATCAATGGCTCTGAGTCAAGAAACTGCTCACAAGACTCAAATTCTGAATAACAAGTTCTAGGGATGCCTATTTCATGGCATGAGTGATTTATGATGGTCTGTCTAAAAGAACTCTTCTAATTACTGTAAAATAAAATGCTCTGAAAGGAAAGTTACTATCAACATTTAATCGGAAGCATTTTTCTTTCTTTTTACATGATGTGATGATGCATCATACAATTGAAGGTATTTAGATTTAAGGAAGTAACATGATATGCCCAAGTAGGCGATTATTTGCTTCTTCAATCGAATATGAGCTAAGGGAGAAAGGTAGAGCTCTCTCTGCAATGAAGAATGAAGTCTCAAGATACGGTCACTATGGTGGTGTTGGAGATTCCCTAAACAGCAGGGCAACTCTGGAATTCTAGGGGTGGGACTGGTTTCAGCAGGACCTACCTCTAAACCTGGCAGGTCTCCAGAAAGAGCAGGTTCAGCTCAGATTCTTTGGGATCCTCTAGATCGAGGTTTCTCAACCTCAGTGCTAATGCAATTTTGGGCTGGATCGTTCTTTGCTGTGGGGGCTGGGAGGGTATACTGTGCCCTGTAGGATGTTTAGCAAATCCCTGGCCTGTACCCACTAGGTACCAGTGGTACCCTCTCCCTCAATTGTGACAACCAAACATGTCTCCAGACATTTGCAAATGCGCTCTGAGGGGCAACACTATCCCCAGGTGAAAACCATGACTGTAGAAAGAGTGTTTCTCAAGCCACTCGTGGTGAAGGACAAGGTATTTTTATTTCTAATCCTTTGCAGACTGATACATTTTGTTATCTTACTCAATAAGACAAATCCCACTGCTTTAAAAGTTTCTAGATGCTTACTCTCAATTCCTGTATTTCTCTCTTCACAGCTCAGTTTGTGAGCTAGCACCTATTCAGTGGTGACACTGGAGTGTCTTGCTACTCAAAGTGTCATTCTTGGACAGGAGTACTGACATCACTGCAGAAACTGTTAGAGACGCAGAATCTCAGCCTCTACCCTGGATGTACTGAATCAGAACCTGCCTTTCAACAGCTGTGTGTTGTATGCTCACACTCTTCGGGAGCAGCGCAGGACTGGGCTGTCCTTTCACCCTCACGCATGTGTCCAGGGTGGGCCAAGGCTGGAAAGAAATCCTGCCGTAGCAGAGAAAACTTTTGTTTAAGTGCTCATCCTGAAGAGCACCTAGGAGTGGCTAAAATTCATTTAGTTGAGCATGTGAGGCTCAGGAGACCTCCAGTGACCCTGTGCTTTCAAAAGTGCCAAGCTTTGGGCTAAAAGACATCCTATCAGGAACAAGGAAGGCCTGACCACATGATGACGAAGGTATAAACAAGGTATAATCAGATAAGCCCCACGCCTTTCCCCAACTCACCGGCAGGCTAATTCATATACTTGGGTTAGCTACAGACACAAAAACAAGTTAGGTTATCAATATTATTAACAAACTAATTTGTTCAGACCAACAGGAAAAACAAAATAATGACTCACGTCTGACTGTGTATACAAATGGCTTTAAAAACTTCACAATATAATCCAGATCTGGTTTATGAATTCTCCCAAGCTGTAACAGATGATGATCAAGTGGGTAGCTGGCCAACTCCTCCAAGTTGTCCTTATGTGGAGAGCGCAGGGAAATCACAAACAAGACATAGCCTCGACACTTGGCCCTGAGGGCCACCTTCTTTAATAATTCCCTCTTCTCGTGGTTTTCTCCAGCTGAGACCACAAAGATGACCTTATGTTTTCTCAGGTTGGGTGCTTCTGGGAAGAGATTGTCTAGGGTCCACTGTAGGGCATGGCCTATGGTGGCTTCTCCATTTAGCTGCTGGAGGGAATTCTGGATGTGTCTCTTCATTAGGACTTGGTTGTTGTAAGTTGTAAACTCAAACTCTGTTTTCACTGCACCCTTCTTTCTCCTAGAGCTAGCCCAAGGAGAATAGCTCACCAAGGCAATCCTGTCCCCAGAGTCTGGGATTAAAGGGTCCGAAGCAACATTGAAGTTGTCAAGCATTGAGCTCACCAGGTCTTTCATAGCCTTAAACTCATCTTTTGGTATATTTTGAGAATTATCTAAGAGGAAAGCTACATCCATGTGTGAATTTTCAGGTAGAAGAACCTCTTTGATGCAAGCATTTGGAGAACATTTATCTGAAAACACATAGAGAGAGAGGCATCATTGGCTTAACGTTGGCACAAGACTGTTGTCGGAGATCTTCAAGGGATCCAGTGGCCGGTTACTAAGGATTACTAGTCTGACCAACACTTCTTCAATCTCACATCACTTAATTTAATGAGGAATTTTCAACATCCCAACATTTCTGTAGCAATTGGTAGACAATTGGAGAAGGTCTTTGTTAAAAGCAGATGTGGGCAGCATATGTACTTAAAATCTGTAAGCTGTGTCCCAACTCAGAAAACATTTTCAATATTTTAGAGGCTTTTGATACAAACTACCAAACTGTCTCCAAGAAAACTCACATCAATGGAAACAATCGTCTAAACCAATTTTCACATTCTGTGGAAACTGCAAACATTACAGAGATTGAAACCCTGATATATGGCATTGGAAAGCAGGAAAACTTAAAACAAAACTTGCAATCAAAAGGAGAAATCTCCGATAAAGCCAGCTTCAATAACCCATCCAGAGGACATTTAAGTGTTTCAGCACAGTGAATTCTTCCACTGGACTCACCATAGCAGAGGGTGCAGCTCCAAAGCCTTCCTGATGATTCACGTTGCCCATCTGAAGGAGGTGGAATCACCTGAAATGTCCCAGTGTCGTCAAACTGTATTGAAAAAACAAAAAGCACGTGCTGCTTTGTTCATTTTCTTTAGTCATTATCAGGAAGCCATTGTGCACCCACTTTAAGGACTAATTGGAGAAACACCCCACTAGTTACCATTACCTTGTATTATAGCCTTTGCTCTATCCAGTGCATCTTTACATGTACGTACACAATCCCCCTTTCATCCTGAACATAAGGCAAAGAAGAATACAGAGCAGGTGTCGGCATCCCTATTTTTATGATGAGAAAACTGCCACAGCATAACCACCAGGTTCATCCAATAGGGCAGGTATTAAGATCTCACTCTTATTTCCAGGCCTGCAACTCTGCACTGAAGTTTTGCATGCTTCTGATGATGCACCAGCTGATCAAGTACCACACATCAGCTTCTGAAGCTGGGTCCTACAGAATTTTTAAACTCTTAAGTTTTCTTTGGCCTCTTTTTTTTAAAAAATATATTTTATTGATTATGTTATTACAGTTGTCCCATTTCTCCCCCATCATTCCCCTCCACCTTGCACACCCCCTCTCACCCACATTCCCCCCTTTAGTTCATGTCCATGTGTCATAAGTTCTTTAGCTTCTACTTTTCCCACACTATTCTTGCCCTCCCCCTGTCTGTTGTCTACCTACCATCTATGCTACTCATTCCCTGTACCTTTTCCCCCTCTCCTCCTCCCACTCCCTGTAGCTAACCCTCCATGTGATCTCCATTTCTGTGTTTCTGTTCCTGCTCCTGGTGTTTGCTTAGTTTGCTTTTGTTTTAGGTGTGGTTGTTAATATCTGTGAGTTTGCTGTCTTTTTACTGTCCTATTTTTTATCTTCTTTTTTTCTTAGATAAGTCCCTTTAACATTTCATATAATAAGGGCTTGGTGATGATGAACTCCTTTAACTTGACCTTATCTGAGAAGCACTTTATCTTCCCTTCCATTCTAAATGACAGCTTCACTGGATAGAGCAATCTTGGATGGAGGTCCTTGACTTTCATGACTTGGAACACTTCTTTCCAGCCCCTTCTTGCCTGGAAGGTCTCTTTTGAGAAATCAGCTGACAGTCTGATGGGAACTCCTTTGTAGGTGACTGTCCCCATATCCCTTGCTGCTTCTAGAATTCTTCCTTCATTTTAATCTTGGCTAATGTAATTATGATGTGCCTTGGTGTATTCCTCCTTGGATCCAACTTCTTTGGGACTCTCTGAGCTTCCTGGACTTCCTGGAAGTCTATTTCCTTTGCCAGATTGGGGAAATCCTCCTTTATTATTTGTTCAGATAAGTTTTCCACTTGTTGCTCTTCTTTTTCCCCTTCTGGTACCCTTATAATTCAGATGTTGGGACGTTTAAAGGTATCCTGGAGGTTCCTAGGCCCCTCCTCAT
>PVKU01009286.1:0-63457 GCA_004027475.1 Anoura caudifer
CAGGCAAGAAGGAGCTGGAAAGAAGTATTCCAAGTCATGAAACACAAGGACCTACATCCAAGATTGCTCTATCCAGCAAAACTGTCATTTAGAATGGAAGGACAGATAAAGTGCTTCTCAGATAAGGTCAAGTTAAAGGAGTTCATCATCACCAAGCCCTTATTACATGAAATGTTAAAGGGACTTACCTAAGAAAAAGAAGACAAAAATATGACAGTAAAAAGACAGCAAACTCACAGATATTAACAACCACACCTAAAACAAAAGCAAACTAAGCAAACCACTAGACCAGGAGCAGGAACACAGAAATGGAGATCACATGGAGGGTTAGCAACAGGGGAGTGGGAGGAGGAGAGATGGTGAAAAGGTACAGAGAACAAGTAGCATAGATGGTAGGTAGAAAATAGGGGGAGGGTAAGAATAGTGTGGGAAATGTAGAAGCTAAAGAACTTAGGACACATGGACATGAACTAAAGGGCGGAATGTGGGTGGGAGGGGATGTGCAGGGTGGAGGGGAATGATGGGGGAGAAATGGGACAATTGTAATAGCATAATCAATAACATGTATTAAGAAAGTAAAATAAATAAAATGTGGTTCCATTCGTTGACAGCATGCATCATCTATTCGGTATTTATCACACATGGCTTTGTTGTGTTAGCTGTCTTTTTCTGTTTGTATTTCCCGTGTGCCTAACTGATCTAGGGAACCATATAATTTCTTATCCAAATTGGGACACTTTTGAGAGTGAAAGGGGATGCTGCTGATAATTACATCAGGATACCTGGTACAAACCTGAACTAAACAAAGTGTGATGTGTGACCATTCTATTAAGGTCAAAGGTCATGAATAGTGCTTCTTTTTCTTGTCACCCAGAGGGCCTAGTGTGATCACATGCAAACAAGTATTAAGCCTTTAAAAATAAATACCTTAGCAGGGCAGTAAACAAGTTTTCTTAGGACAGCTTGAAATTGGTGGAAGATAGGGCCAGTTTCCTACTGGGGAGATGTAATTGTTCATTTTACAGAGTAACCACAAAATGGAAGGCTTTAAAAATCAGATTAAGGCTTTTCCAGCAGAAATTAGCCTAGAATTGATATTCTTGCCACCAAAGGCCATGCAGTTCAAATAGGCACTCTCATAAGAACAGAGGGGACTGACTGCAGAACAGAGAGGGGAGAGTGTCTCTAAGGGGCATTTTTGCAGACTGCATTCTTGGTTCAGAAGCATCACAGTTCCTAGTCATCCCACTAACTTCTGCATCAGTCTGAGCAGGAGGAAATAGAAACAGAATTAGACAGAATATAAACCCACAGCTGAAACACTAGGAATTCTCTGTTTGTGCCCTTTACTGATATAAAGTTTCAAATTGGCTGGTTGGCTCAGTGAAGGCTAGAACAAAATAGATCTTCCCCCATGGAAAATTCGGCCTGAACCACTGGTTCTCTACACCAATGTAGATGTTGCACATATCCCAGCACTTCTGATAACTCCCATCATTGCTGTTGAAAATGACATAAAGTGCTATTGTCCTCTGTAATTAACCCCAACTAAACACATTATTTCTAAACTCCCAAAGCATTTGCTTTACATCATTTTAAAACAATAGTTGAAACGTTGAAACATTGTGCTTTATTTTACATACATAGGCATACTTTTCTCATATCCCTCCTTCTATCATTCATCAGATATAATTTCCTGGAGAACTTTTTCTTGATTTTGCATCTCCTCTAACTAGCTTGACTGTTATTTTTTGAGAAGGAAGAAATCATTGTCTTCAAGCAGACAGGACACTGGGGCAACTGGCATACATCAAGACTATTTAGGGCAAAACAAGGTGTATGCCCTGCCTTGCTCCCAGTTGACACCTACACAGTGGCCTACACATTTTAGGTACTATTTAAATATTGGTTGATGTGGACTTAAGCTACTCTCTGCTGAAAATATTTTGAGCTTTACTTAAAGCCCTAATTCTATTGCTTTGTCTTCAATGATGTCTTGTTCTTAGTGACCTCTTATAAGATAAATTCCAAGTAAAGGCCAGAACTAAACTTCTAGCCATAATAGGAAAGAAACTCATGACTACCAATAAGTCCCATACTGTTTCCCAGATTCCTAAGATGCAAATCGTTAGCTCTGGATATTTGACACACATGAGGCTTCTAAAAGAAGCCCAGACTTTGAATTCTGACTTGTGCACATTATACATTAAGAGAGAACTAAGCAGCATTGAAAACATGATTCTAACAAAGATTTACACCAGCACATGCTGGATTTTATGATGTGAGAGGAAAAAACAAAACAAAACAGTATTTGAGGCAGAAAACGTATGCTTGAATCCTACCTCTGTCACATCCCTTCAAATAATGTCTCACCTAAAACTCGGGGACAATAATGGTACTACTATCTGCAGAGCCTTTGGGATAATTAAATGTGGAAGTGTTATAAACCCCAATACTCTGTAACAATGCACATTCTCTTTTTCATTGCCTCTTGCAATTCTGTGTCCTTCAAGTAGCCTAAGGCTGGATCACCAGAACACAAATGTACAGTCACAAGGTTTGAGCAAAAAAATCAGCCAAACAACGGGTTGTTACATGATCCCTGACAACAGTTGGATGCTCTTTTTCTCCAAATTAAATGAAGTGTCTTGGCAGCCTGTGGATGCAGCCTAAAGTAGAGCAGGAGAATCATTTTCCTTAGGGAGGGTGTAATTTTAACAGAAGTTCAGCTTACACATTTTCAGATCTGTACTTTCAATGTCTCTGTTAAGTGCAAAATGAATGTAATTAGTTATGAGATATCTTGCCCTTGGCTACAGTATGCATTAAGCCAGAGCATACTATCATTCTCAACCTATTCATACTCTGGTATATTTTAGGACTTCCTGTGCTGTCTTTTCTTAAAGCAAATGCTGTATGTAGCTTCGGAGCCTAACAGTTGTTCCTTCAGAAGGTTAGGAGTGGGTGCCATACATCTGTGGCCTTCAATAGTCTAGCCAGACATATAAATTCCTTTATGAACAGGATCTACATCCTTTTCATGCACAGGGCCCAAATGTGTAAATTGCAACCTGGCACAATGAAGTAAATGTGTGTAGAATAAATAACAGAAGGGGCAGAGCTCTGAAATATTCCAATGATGTAGTACACAGGCAATGATCATTTTGAGCTCCAACCTACCTCAAACCTAGATTTTCCCTTCATTTACCCTCCAAAAGGAGTACTGTGATGTAGCCATCATTACTGACCAGATGGCTATGGTGCAGTTGTAAATGAACATGCCTTTCCTGGGACCTCCTGACTTTGTGATCATTTTCCCAATGTATGTGGAATTCTGAAGGATCACTAGAAAAGGGGTGGGCAGGTGACCCAGAGCCTGCACCAGCAGGGAGCTGTTTCATAATCATTTGTGTCAGCAAGCATGTTCACACACTGGGTACACCAAAAAGTTGGGCTTCCTCTATGTGGTTTTCCTGAGTTTTTCTGCGGACTAAAAAAAGTGAAAAGCACAGTACACACAGTTTCTTCTCTTTCGTGCAGCCTGTTGCAGGAAATGATACTATGTCTGTTTCTAGAACATGGTTAGACTTTCACAGCCCAGAGACAAGATCAGTGTCTCGATAATTACTTAGATGCAGAGTTATAATGCAAGAAGTCTGGGAGCTGCCTGAAGGTAGATATGGGCTTCCTTATTTTCTAACACTTCTTCGCATTCCTCCAATGTACATAGTTGACACAATAAGTGCTCAATAAATGTTGAATCATTAACTAGTTTTACAAGATTTTTTAAAAATAGCATCTTTAAAACTTGTAACTTCTTGGCCAGTTAAATAGTAGGTTTGAAAAGAGAGAGTTTCAGTTAAGTTACACTTCTTTTTTGAGTAAAAACCATATGCAAAGTACTGTACCCAGGAGAGAGTGTAAAAAAAGTATGAGCCCAAGAAACCATAGCTATGTGGCTAACTGGAAACTCAAACAAAAGAACAGGTCAACTGACCAAATTCATACAAGTGCACCGCACTCATTACTGCTGGACTCTACACAACCATGTTTTGCCATGATTGTGAAGATTTGATATTGCTGGTCTAACATGACCTGTTAGATGTCATATATATGTGAAAACAGCTGACTTCCAATTATTTACTTCTCAAATTATCTACACCTAAACAGACCCAGGAAAACAATCCTATTTCAATTATTTCAATTCAGTAGTTTGGTAGGTAACTGAATTGTTTGTTTTTCGGTTTATGGTAGTGGTTTGTAGACATAGTCCATAAACGGCCGACTATATCATCTCTGATGATCAAAATGATAATCATTTTGGATTATAGGTGTGTATGTGTATGGATATGGATGTACACATATATACCTGAATAAATATGTATATAATTTATACATATACATGCACACATAAATCTGAAACTGACACCATTTTTGATCTCTCATTGTTAAACTATGCACAGATCTATTGGGGAAGCTTTTCACCCAGACCACAATAGGCAGCTATCTTTGGAAGAGTGTTACTGCATCTCTGCCATGCAGACAAGAAAAGAAATATTTGAAAGTGTAATGACCCTGCAAATGCTCAGATATTCATTGCACATCACGATGATTACATCTGAGAATCTGCTCCTGCTTTATTCTATTTTTTCTTAAGAAATAGTCTTATCTTTAGGAATGTGTGGAGACAAAATGACTAGTGTATAACAGATGGTATTAAAAACTGTTGTGAGTATAATGTAGAGACGCAACAGTAAAAAGGCAAAATGAGAAGAGGAGTCAAACGAGAGCAGAAAAGCATAAGATTTGAGAATAAATTATATGTAGGGCAAACTGGGAATCATTTTGAGAAGGAGAGGAGAGGTTGATTTAAATGGTTAAGTAATAAGAAGTCACTGTTTGGTGGAGGCTATCTAGTGTAATGTTGAAAAGCATAGATTCTACCCCCAGAAGTAAGTTTGAATTCTGAATCTCCCATTTACAAAGTGCATGACTTTGAACTGGAATTTAAATTCTCTAAATCTCTTCCCCCCTTCTACTTTGCAAATAGGGACAGGTGTACATAAATAGTGAAAATGGTGCTTCATGATAATACATAACATTGACTAGGTACTGACTCTGCATCTGGCACTATAGTATAAACATACCACATGGTTAAGTTTATTAACTCTCATCTTAACTCAATGAATCAAGTACTAATATCATTATTCCCACTTAACATATGAGGAAACTGAGGCCAGACTAGGCTAGGTGTCTTGCCCAAAGAGATAAAGCTGAGATTTCAACCTGGCAGGATGATTCTAAATCCTCTGGTTTAAGAATTATGCTATCACATTGCCATATAAAGTGTTTATCACAACTTGGTATAGAGTAAGGCTTTACTATATAATAAAGAGTCAATGAAAAGAGATCCATTAAAAATTAACTGAGAAGAAAAACCAAATTACCTGCCATGAGGAAACTGACCTGGCCTTTTCTTCCAATATATCGTATGATATGATGGATGGAGATATAGGAAGATGCTGAAATAGATGATGGAGCCCAATTTGGAATCAAATGATGAGCTGACTTTCATTCTAAGTAAACCTAAATTGTCCACGATGACCTCAGGCTTGATTCGCTGATACATCCTGTCCAATAAGTATACAGCCCCACTTCCTTCCATTTTATGTTTCCTTCCCTTCCTATATTCTATTCATGTTTCAAAGGTAGAGATTTGAGCCTAACAAAGCTAGTACAGGCTTGAGTGTGAACCTTTATCTTCACAGCTGATTCAGAATTGCTTGATCTTATCATCAGGCTGTGAATGTGAACACCTAGTTAATACTGACCTTGAATCTAATTCAAAGAGCAGATTCTGTGAGAACATCTGACATCCTGAAAATATCCAAGAGGAGGTGGAAGAGTGGAGAGGTGGGCAGAGGGTGCTCAACACTTTACTCAACCACTGTTCCTCCTGTGCTTAAGGCTTCTGCCCATCTCTATCGCTCAGAAATATTCATGTTATATAAATCAAAGAACAGACCAATCCTGCCTCCCTATCATCCTTCCTCCCTCCTTTGACACAAGCAAGCACAGATATGTGCACTCCACACAATGGCCCTTGTTGGTCAAAGGGTCCACGGGAAACCTGTTACCCCAAATAACTGTCACATTCTCATGTGCTCAGTCACAGGGAAGAATTTCAGTTTCTCTCTTCTCTACCATTAAAGATGATGTTGAGGTCACAGGACTGAAAGAATCCTCTCTTGTCTCCCAACAAGAGGGGTCTGTGCAGCTGCTGTGCCCACAGCAGACAGAAGGCATGCGGCAGCTGAGGCTCTTCAGAAGGCTCTTTCCACCCACATCCTGGTCTGGCTTTGATTTCTTGAACTATAGATACACTTATGCCAGAGCCCCTCCCCAATTCAGTAGGGGGAAAAAATGTCTAAAGCAACCTTTTTTCCTAAATTATCTGCTACAAATTCCATCTCTCCTTCCATTCAGAGCAGCAAGCATGTGGCTGAATTTTGTTGAGTGCTAAATAATCACTGATCTTCATCACAAACAGCCTCAGCTGAGAGGAATGGTTTCACCAGGAAAGACGAGCTCAGGAAGCAAGATGGATAGGTCATAAAATGGAACCCACACCAATTTCACAATTAAAAAAAAAAAAAAAACAGAAAAAATATCACCAACATCTATTCATCCTTCAAGTTGCAGCCCCCTGTGCAATGACCCCTGTCTACTGTTCTAATTTGTTCTTTCTTTACTTCTCCTTTCGAACTTTATGCTTCAGCACCAGTGTTGATTTGACCTCCAATATACAAAGCTCTTTCATGCTTCTGAGCCTTTGTGGCGTCTTCCCTCTGGATGAAATGCCTTCATACTATGTCTTCCTGGAAATATCTCATTTACTTTTAAAATCTGGCACAGACGTCACTTCATCTACCCTAGTGCTTCTGATTTAATCCGTCTGGGCTGTGGCCTGCATGCTGGGAGTTTTAAGGGCTACTCAGATGATAAAAACATGTGCCAGAGTTTGGGAGTCACCTCTCTAGGCCAGTGATTTTCAAACTTGAGCAAGCATCAAAATCAGCTGGGTGGGAGGGGAGTTGTTACAGCACAGATTGTGGAGCGAGCCCCTAAATTTAGAATTCAGTAATTCTGGGGCCTGGAAATCTGCATTTCAGATGATACAGAGTGTGTGCTGGGAGCATGTTTTGAGAACCAATGCCCTATTCCAACTCTCTAGCTGCACAGGTTTCTTACGTTTAATTTACACTTGCGTGACATAAATCGTATTTACATTGCAGTTATATACTGCATGGCTATCAATGTACTTTCATGTGTGTTTCTGTTATTAGAAGCTAAGGACAATAGCTTTCTTATCTCACTGCCTAGCACTGTACCTGGTGTATAGTAGCTACTCAATAAATGGTTATTAAATAAATAAATATTCATTGACTAGGTACCATGGAGGAAGTCAGTCATGTGCCAGATTTAGGCCAATCTTTTTGGAGGACTGCTGCTCACAAGTATTTCACCTAAAATAACAAATATTACACCTAAATTTAAATCTAGAAGGCAGTTTGCTTAGCTTCTGTGAATTACATCTTGGATTTTGGTGATAGAATTGGGTTGGCAAAGTGCTCCTCAGCACACTGGGATTAAAAAGCCTTATTTATGTAAAAGCAGATTATGTTGCATTACATCAACAGCACCTCTTTTAAAACTGACATTTAATGAGTATCTCTATCAATAAAGGCCTTTTAAGAGCTTTCCATAAAATGTTTCGAAAAATGAGAACATTTAAAATACAGGCAAACAATGAGCTCCATTCATACAGCTTCATTGCATTATTTCTCTAGAGTATCAAGGATCTCAAACAGGCTCTCTCACCCTCCTCTGGTGAAGCTAGCACATGTTAGCAATATTGATTGTCTGATTACAAATATAAGGCTGTGGCAGTGAGGAACCCATTAGTCCCTGTGGCTTATATATAGATCTCAGACTTTATAATACACACTGGACTACAAAGCAATGGAACCAGATAGTAAAATGTTATTTTCAAGGTGATTAGACTCCGATACAGAACAATGATTTCATTGTTTCATATAACCTTATGAAGTAAGTCCAAAGAGATGTTTAAAAAAGGTTTTCCTAATAATCCTTGCAAATTTCTTAAATACCTACTCTCAGGAAGAATAAATTTGCTCTCTTTTTATTGACCTGTAGAACATTAAAAAGAAAAAGTGTGTTGGCATAACCCTTTCCAAACTCAAAACCCAGAGCTGGTGATGTAGTGTTAATCATTTGTGTGCATGTGTTCATTTCTCTGTGTGTGTTTGCCTATTTCTTTCACATTTCAGCTCCTTCTATCCTGATGACCATGATTATCCTGGAAATGGAATGCTGTCCTTGATGTATATGAAGTAATGTAATTTGACATTTGAATAGTATCCTAGTAACATTTTTCAGTGCATCAGTGAGGAAACTAAGATGAGAAATGTCCTTCTGAGTTTCTCATCAATCTCTGTTAGTGGAGCTCTGTGTACCTGGTCACCTCTAAACACTACCTAAGATTCTAAGAATCTCAAAATACCCGTATATTGACTTTCTGAATTAAGTATATTATGATTAAATTCCATTTCACATTGACATGTGGCTGGATTGAATATAATTAAATCAAGAGAGAAGATTCTGTAGGATGGGCCTGCTTTTCTTTAAAAAAAAAAATTTAAGAGGGACCAATTTGTGTAAAACCTATGGGTAGTACATTTAGAGGTTCAGAGTGACTATGTTTAGGATATGAAGCACATGGTGTGAGCAGGCAGAAACAGATACAGTGGCTGCTTTTTGTTGTTATTTATTCTGTCTTTTGTTGGTTGGTTGGTTGGTTGGTTGGTTGGTTAGATGGTTTTCAAATTGGCACAAGTGACTTCATTTTTCCTGTCTCTGTCTCATCAATCTTGGATGAGAGGACTATGTACCATAGGCAGGTCTGCTCCCAACCTTGCTCCACATCAGGAAGGCAAATAGAGGCCTACATACTTTATGTCTAAACATTTAAACATTATAATGCAAGCTTGTGGGCTGCTTAATAAAATATATTATATCTCTATCTTACCAAGTACATCTTCCTAATGGTAAACATTTTAAAAATATGTAAAGGTATTTTTTATACAACTGAAAGTCTTTAAACTGTCAAGGATGAATAAATTTAATTCATATCTTCATGTCTGGATATTCATTTGATGAGTTGCCAAAGTATGGGCAAGTAGTAAAGTAAAATGATACTTAATTCAAAAATTATTGCATATTTATTTCAAAAAAATTATTTTGCCTTTATCTCACCCAAATTACTAATTATATTATCATATTATTCTTATCAAGATTTTCACAAAATTTGGTTCTATTGGCAATGATGATCTTAAGTATTAAAAAATGTAATTATGTCCAAAGTACACACAATTTGAATATATTTTAATAAAAAATATAAAATAAGGCAACCTAAAACATAAACAATTCCTTTTAATGTGCTTTCAAAAGTTATTTTTCTTCTCAAACATTCAAATTATTTATTAAAAGTAAAATAAAGTTTAAAAGTATAATTACCAAAAATATAAATCAAAATAATTAACTAAAGCTTTTGTTGGCAGAATGCTTTATCTCTTTACCACACAGATCTGCCCATAGGGCCATTCTCAACATGACTTTTCCCAGAAGGAATGGTCCTAGAGAGAGAACACTCAAGACAGAGCTACAGTCTTTTATAACTCATCTCGGAAGTGGCATAGCATCACTTCTACAGTGTTCTGTTGGTCTCACAGACCAGCCCCAATACAATTTGGAAGGAGAGTACGCAGGGTGTGAATCCCATGAGGTGGGGGTAATTAACGGCCCCTTTCAAGTCTGGGTCCCATACTTGCATACCTTATGAAGTGCTTAAGCAGTGCCTGGCCCATAGCAGCAGTTCAACCAACATCATGGTTATTATTTGGTATCCCAGCAGCACTGGAATAGAGGTCACATCTCATGGATAAAACCTGAGCATCAGGGAGTCTCTGCAAAATCAGTTTTAGCTGAAAGGAGGTAGGAAAACAGGAAAGAACACCCCCTTCAATAAACCTGGAAGGGCTCAGGACTCAGACTGTCAGGAATGGAACAAAGCAGTGAGAACTCTGGCTGTGCATGGCAGGGGAGAATCAGGCAAGTGGTTGAAGGAAGTGCAGGCATGATATGTTGGGGTACGGGATATTTGGGCACATTGGTTGACTGTCATGACACCACCCTCTCTTCATCCCCTTATTCTCTGACTGAAATTTTTTGATCTTTTTTTCTGGTTTATTTTTCTTTCACCCTGAAATGACCTTCTTCCCACCTTCCATGATTGATGATACTTCTTCTTCTCAGCCATGTTTTTTTTTTCTCTGCTTTTACGATGGTTCTTTGTCCCTATGTCTTAACTCTCATTTTATTCTGTTTGACTTGATAGCTAGTGCTTCACTTCTATCTCTGGCACTATATTCTGAGCTTCCTGGGCTCAAGGACTGTGTCTCATCTGTATTGATACTTTGGAAGTGTCTTTCGTGTAGTAGATGGTCTGTAAATGTCAGCTGAACATGTGACCGAGAGTTGAATTCCATGTCTTCTCATCCAAAATAGACAAAGCCTCATATTCTTTCTATTCACTGCCATTAATTTGTCTCCAGTAGGAAAAAAACAACTCCCCCTCCTCATGCACACTTTATTCCAATGGAGATCATGACTGTACAGGCACAAATCTGGGAGTATTCATGACATTAGCTATGATGATGGCAATCGATGTTAAAATTAAAAAGAGCACAGAGGGACAGATTATAGATAAGCAAAAAGCCTAGTTTAAAAAAGAATATCTCAGACAACTATGGGCAGTTCAGGAGCTGAACCAAGCATTTAATGCATTTTTGCTTAGAGATTCCAGTTCTTGCACCTCTTCTATGTATGTACATAAAAGGATGTGCCCCCAGTACTCCCCAAGCATCACTTCATCACAGTTCCTGGTCATTCTTCAATTAAAAATCCATCATAACCCCCAAATCATTTTTTCCTATAAAGGAGTTTTTACCTGCAGTAAATGGATTTTTATTTCATCCTTGTAATGTGATGCTCTTATTTTCTCCAAGGACCTTCTGAGTCTCAAGTACTTCTTTAAAAACATATTCAAATGCACATGTGGCTAATGAGCCACTCTTTTTCCTTCACCCAAAATTCATCATGCCAAAATTGGAAGTGCTTAGTTTGGCAGAAAAAAGAGTGGCCTGATTCCAACTACTGACAGGTGAGCAGTATTTAAGATAGAAGTATTGCTTCATGATTAGTGCTTGTCATCATTCCATAGCTGAGCTCAGCAGCAAAGCATAAAATAATAGCCAATATCAACTGAGCATTCATTATGTGCCAGGTAGTTTGCTAAGACCTTTATATGTATTATCTCATGTGATTCTCCCCATTGTATTGGAGCTAGGTAATACTTTCAAACTCCTTTTAAAGATGAAGGCATTGAGGCTTCAGAGGAGTTTAGCATGCCTGAGGTCACACAGTGTTGCAGTAATGGTAATGGAATTTAAACTTGACCTCTGCAACTCCAAAGTCTATTCCACTGTACTTGCCTGTGTCTTACTGGCATTGGGCAGAGGGACTAGGTAAGTCCAGGACAGGGAAAACTGAATCAACTGTCAAATTGTACCCCAAGGGAAGCAACCATTGATACAGTATAATGAATTTAAAAGGAACCAATGACTTTGTGTTTGTTTGGGCTGGTGTCACTTCCAAGGAGTCATGGAAGTAGACCCAAGTAGAAGTCAAGGAATCATGGAAGGGAGTTGGTAGCTACATGTTGCAACAGAGTGTAGAATTTGAGTGACACTATCAATGGACTCACTGGGCTGGAAGAATAGGACTATAGCCTAAGGGAATTCAGGAACAGAAATAACATTATTGGGTGCCTACTACATGTCAGGGCCTTCTCACACCTCTGCTCATTTAATCATTGAAATGAACCTACTATGCAAGTATTAATCCTCACATTTCCCAAATGAAAAAGAGGTTATATAATGTGATCCAGACTAAAGCTAGTAAGAGATGGAAGTGGAAGGAAGAGTCTAGATTAGCTTGACTTCAGATATGGGGTATTTCTATTAAATATATTACATTATATCCTACAAACTCCTTTGGACAGAACTAAAAGACTAAGTGGGAAAATAGAAGCACAAAGTCCTATTCTCATACTTAGTCCCATAATCATGTTGAATGATGCCTATAAAATGCCCTGCAGGTTATGAGGGAAAAGCCTTGACAGAGAATATAAGGGGATGGCAGGACTGGCAGTCAGGACTACTTAATTCTGGAGTCCACTGGTCGGTGGACCTCGTAGCACTGTACTCGCAGTCTGGGTTCAGACTGACTCAAAAATGATACTGGGTTTAAGTTCCTTGACAAGGACCCTGATGGAGCACCTAGGGGCAACACACACTGAAGTCCCATGTTCATCATTGTTGCCACCTGGAACCCCCACTTACAGGCATTTCCCTAAAATCACTACCTGTTAAAGCAGAACTGTATATGCCCCTTGAGCCTGATGTCAGTTTTTCTCCTTAAAGCCATCCCCTTCTATCCAGTCCTATTCTCCCTCCCTTGCTATCTTCTGCCTCTACCCTCTTTTTTATTTGAGGCTCAACAAGTCCAGCCCTGAAAACTTCTGCCCCAGTAATAACCTATTAATACCTACCCTAGTGCCAGCACTGGACACAAAATGTGGGGAGTAATAAAGATAGAAACTGTGGTATGCTAATAAATATTTAACAACCAGCTCACTGGAAAAATAAATTTATACCACTCTGATTCGTATGCTGATTTTCTGTGCTATAAATACCCACTGTGGCCAGCCAAAAGCTCCTGACTGGACCTCACTAAAGGTGGGCTGGAGAGACATGCACAATGCTACATGGTCATAGATCCTGTTTCCACCATGACATTTGCCTTTCACAAGCTCATATAAGCCTGTTCCAGCCCCACTGGGAGAAAGCTTACAAAGAAGTAGAGGAGATGATGGCTACATTACAGAATAGCACAAAATAACATATAGTTAAGTTCTTTTGCGTATTGCAAAACCATAGACAATTTAGAAGTGAAGGAAATGCTAAGGCTGAAAGCAGTGGTTCTCAGTCTTGACTGCACATTTGAATAGGCTTGGGAGCTTTAAAAATTGCTCATGCCTGGGTGCTACCCCCTAGAGATTTGGATTTGGTCAAAATAAGGCCTAAACATTGTTTTTGTTTTGTTTTTTTCATTTGGTTTGTTGTTGTTGTTTAACCTCACCAGCATATTGGAATTGGATAATTCTAAAACTTAGCCAAGATTTAAAAACACTGGCTAAAAGGAAGATGAAGATTTTAACAAATTTGGATAACTGGGGCAGTGTGAGAAAGTATCCAAGCAAAAGGCATAAACAGGTGAGTGGTGGACTCTCTGGGAAGAGTGAGAAGACTGGCTCATAGATAAATAAAAGATTCTTTCTTGAGTACCTGGCTGCAGCTCCAAGGAATCTAGGTCTCCAAAGAAAGAGGTCCAAGGGTCCCGACAGAAGGCTCTCACTCCCAATGAGGACTGATGGGATACTACCCAATTAGGAGTCTTGAGAGTTGGGGACCTGGAATGTAGTACCACCCTGCCTCAGTCCCTGGCAAGCCAGGTGGGAGTTCAGAGCCCCCACCTATGCTACTCCAGCAAATTTTATTTTGAAGAAAAAGTCTATCAAGTATATCTTGGCTTCTAGCAGGTCAGCACTCCTCAAATTTTCACAGCTATGTGAATCACCAGGGGATCTCAGTATACTTCAGGTTCTGATCTGGGGGTCTGCAGTGGGGACTGAAGACCTTCATTTCTAACTAGCTTCCAGGTACCACTGGTGCTGCTGGTCCTTGCACCACACTTTGAGTAGCAAGGCCAGAGTTTATAGGGTGGCATATACCCTAGAATTGCTGTACAGATAAAATGTCTTGTTTAACTTGATTTGGGTTCCCATACTGGGCCCAGAATTTAGGTCTATTATGTGGAATAGGACTACCCCTTGGTTTGAGCCCAGTCAATGTTTTACATGAGTTCCTGTCTCCTGTTTTCTGACTCCAGCTTGTTGATGACCCCTGCTAAGTTGTCTTGCAATTGGCCTTTTAAATTCATTTTAGTCTTGCTGAAAAATTTTACCTGAATAACCAGACTTATGTCCAGAAGATCAATAGCCATCATTTATTGAGCTCCCAGTTATGTGTCACATACTTGATATATGAGATCTATCCAGAAGGTATCCAGCTATGTAATATGAAAAATAGAGACATTTATGGAAGAAATACAAGATACAAGAAATATTATACATAGGACAATGACACCTCCGCCCCCTTCAAAGGAGGCACCTCGCATAGTTCTCCCAATAGCTATCAGCTGCCCCATTGTATTTTCCTGAATCTCATCAACAGTCTGAAATCTCTTCCCTTTCAAATGTGCTTCTAGTTTGGGGAAAAGCCAGAAGTCACAGGGCACCAAATCTGGGATGTATGGGGCCTGAGTCACCCAGGTGATTTGTTGTTTCACAAAAAAACTTTGCACGAGACATGATGCATGAGATGGTGCATCATTGTGATGAATTGCCAATCCCCAGTTGCCCGTAGCTGTGCCTTTCTGCATCATCTGAACAGTTTCTGTGGAGGAATGTTCAAGCTTAATGCAAAATTTGTTGCAGATTCATTGCTCTACTCACTCAGTCATTTTTAATGCAATGGCCACACAGTACACATGCTCACTCAGTGACGTCTACCTCCCCCATTGACTAGTACAGTGAAGTTGTCATTGTTCATGCATGCGCATTCCAATCCACTCCCCTTGGCTGCCAGGTTACATTGATGTCATGAAAGCTGTTCTCATTATAATAACAATGGTTGGATTTTTTCTAGACAGACCTCATATATCATCTCTTATCCTAGATTAACTAAAAATACAGGTGATATTATTTGAATTTCTCAGCTGAGGTTCAACAAGTGATACAAAACCACTAAGTCAGTGGCAGGGCCAGCATACAATCCAGGTTTGTTTATGTTCCAAATTCCATTCTCTTTACTCCAATCTACCTGGCTGCTGCCCACCCTGGCCCAGCACAACAAACAACAAATCTTCTGGCCCAGGCTGCAAACCTTAGCCCAAGACTGGATTTGTGTTCTAGAGACCTTTAATCTAAATTATGCACTTCCCAGTCAGAAAGAGCAAAGCAGGGTAGTTTCACAAAAACATGATGAAAAGTGATGTATTTATGTACTGGCTTGAAAAAAATGAGGCAATCCTTGCCAAACCACCCTCTCAATTAAATTACATAAATATTTCCTGAGTACAAACCATGGACTAGGCAGTGCTAGGTATCTGGTAATAACAAAAAGAAAAGAATGACAGAAAATAAATATAAATACAAGTCTAGTTGTGCATGATGGACTATAAACATACTGGGAGTGTGAAAGAATAAGACAAGTCAGGAAAGAGATTAATTTAACAGGGAGGGCAGAGGAATGTTGTTCTAGGTATTTATTGATCTTCAGGGCTAAAATATGAGGGGTATATTATCACAGTCTTTCATCAACACTGAATAATAGCAAGTAATTATAGCAAATGTGTACTGAACACTTGCTATGTCCCAGGCACTGTCAATCACTTTACCTGCATTACCTTATTCCATTCTCATCTTGACTATAGGAAGTAGGTACTATTATTATCCCACCTCACAGATGCGAATTCAGAGAACTGGAGATGTTAAAGTAACTTACTTAAATCTCATAGCTAGTAATCAACAGGACTAGAATTAAAATTCAAGCTTCAGTTTCCAAGTCTTTATCGTAAGGTTTTGTTGTGGATTCAGTGAGGTAATACAGGTAAAGTGCCCAAAACATGGTATACACTTAATATGCCATGGCTCTCCCCACCATTCGTAAACTTTACCCATGGAAGATGCCATAACGTGTGGTTCTTGAAGGACTAGCTCCATTTTACAGGTCAGAACACACAGACTCAAAGAAGTCAAGTGACTTTCCCAAGGTCACAGCTAGAGAAAGGATGGTTTTCTGCCTCCAAATCCTGTGCTTAGTGCAATACTTTTCTATGTGATTGGGTTTGGAGTTGTATTTCTATGCAGGTCAGACAGCAAATGAGGGAAAATATTAAGAGAGGTCTTTTCTTTGAAATCAGAGTTTGATCTTAACAAAAATTGCCCTACTGTTTTCAAATGGAATACTTTTACAAAATGCTTTTTACTCAGCAGCCTGTGTTCAGACCTCACACTCTTATGAAATAATTTTTTATGCCTTACTGCTATTGATATGTGTTTGAGTTTAAACATTTGGTAAGTAGGTGGTGTTTCTGAAGTTATTATCCGTCACTATGTCTTCCAAAGATGGATGAAAGCATTGTATCACAGTCATGTGGCTTTTCTAAAGTGCCCTGTGCCTTATCTTCATCTAACAGCAGCCGAGCATGCCAGACAGGAGGGCCCTGGCAGAACACTTCTGAAGCCCTTCACCTACACTGAAAACAATTGCAGATACAACTGAAAAAAATTGCTCCAAGTAAGCAAAGAACCATTACTACATCAACTAGTGTAACCAAGTTGAATTTGGTGATCTTTATGGTCTATTTTAGCTTAAAAAAATGCCCTATTATTTTACTCCTTCTCTACCCAACACCAGTTTTTATCATTGACCTCTTAAAAGTTTACTCAGATCTAGGATATCCTACGACATCAGTCAGAGCATTCCCATTGAAAAAATAATATTGAGGTGAACCAAGACCTAGTCTGTCCAAAATATGTAGTCCCAAGTACCCTGCTCTTTTTATAGGATGGTGATACTGCTACCCCAGCAACAGAGTTTTTGTTTATGTGTAGATAAGCTTAAAATCCAAGATTTACTGGCACCATTTTTTAAAGACATAAGCAAACAATGTCATTTATCTGTCCACTCATCTGTTCCTCCATTAGACTATCTATTGATTTATTTACTCTTCAAAAGTTTATTGGCCATCTCTTATATTCTAGGCACAATGCTAGACAGGGCTGAAGTAGAGACTTAGTCCTTGCTCTCATAGATTTTATAATAGGCAATTAGGACAAAAATAACAAATAATTTAAAAAATAATTATGAGAATAAGTGTTACACAAAGAAGGATGCTAGGGGTGAGCAGACAGAAAAGAGAGGCAGTTTAGCCAAGTATTGGGGAGAACAATGGGCTCTGGAATCCACCAAGGAGCCGCAAGTCTTGTTATTTCTCATGCCAGCCCTGCAACAGAAGGCCAATTGCTTAATTACTCTATACCTCAGTTTCCCAGGTATAACATGGTTTTATAGCAGTACCTTCCTCAGAGAGTTGTGGGAATTAATGAGATAGCACATGTAAGGCATTAAGAACAGCTTCCGGAACCAGCAAGTATTCCACCTGGGGTAAAGGAGACACACCTGTGCTATCTTGGGGCGCTCTCTAAGGAAGGGCAAGCTGAGACATAAAGGATAAATAAGAGAGGGTGAAAAAGGTTAGGAGATAGGGCAGAGAGGGAATGGGGGGGGGAGATGGCCAAGGGAAAAGCAATGAAACGTGAAGATCCTGAAACAGAAGGAGCATGGATGGGTACAGTACTCTGGAAGAAATTAAAAAATAAAATAGAGAGGGGTGGTAGCAGAGGAGCATGGAAAGCCAGCTGGGAGTGGCTGAGATGAGGCTGGGAAGGTCAGAGAATCAGATCTTGGAGCTTCATAGGCCATTTAGTTAAGGATTTTGTAATCTATCCTAGGATCCTCCAATCATTTCTGTTCCACTGGAAACCCCTAAACAAGAACCTAAATATTCCATTCCTTGTTTTTAGAGGAACCTATGATAATTGCTAAGGAGCCACTGGGGAGACCCACAGTAAAATATCTTGGGCTCCTCTGTAAATGAGGTCCTTGCATACCTATTTCTGTCTGTATTTGTATTCTCTGCCTCTGGAGGCCATCGTTTCTATCCTTGAATATCTAAGTATGTTCATAGAAGTGTATTTTATTGTCAATGATTGTGTCTAGATACTTATATAATGGCTTTTAGAGACACATGATCAATTTTTATAACATCTCAAGAAGAGTTTTGAAGAAACTAATATTTAACCCTTTTTAATTCTACTTTCTTTTAGTTTTTTGCTTAAGGTTATAAAAATATTCTGTCTTCTTAATTTACCTTACATTTTTCAAGTTTTTTCTTCTTTTATATTAACTTTAAAATGTTTAGTAATGTTTAATAACTCACAAAAGACATTATTGTTTTTCAACAATGACTTAAAAAAAATCAGAGAAAAACTGATAAAATAGACTGGGTTTGAATTCTGGCTCTGCTGTGTCCTCCTGAGCAAGCTATTTAATGTCTCTGAAACTCAGATTACCAAATTATAAAAATAATATTTATATTACATTGTTGTGAGGAATATATAAGATAAGCTTTATAAATATACCTAAGTCTGGTGTATAATAAGGAATGGAGGGAGTGAAAAGCAGAGAGAAAGAGAGACAGAGAAAGTAGAAGAAAGAGGAGGAGGTGGAAAGGTGAAAAGAGAAGAAAAGTGACAAAAGATGCGGATGGCACCACCAGGGAAGTGTTTTGTTCAAGAATCATTCATAGGTTTCTCCTAATGACCTCTTCTGAAAATATGGTGATTTATATATATTTAAAAAATTATTTGGTGTTACAACCTTCCTCAAATGTACGTTGATATACTTATGGAAAGATATTATCAATCTATCAACCCTTATTATTATGAAGGGCTGAAAATCTTCTTCAACTCTCTGTTGATTGAAAAATAGTAACTTTAAATAGTCACTTTTTGGGAATCACCTAAAACTTTTCTGATACATTTTGTGACACTAGCAGCCAAGGTTTTTCTTTATATTTGTTGTCTTTTAGAAGTATAATCAGACTGTGATGCTGGGTACTTTGTACATGATTCAAAGAAAGTGATTATGGAAGAGGGAAAACTGAACCAGTTTCAATGTCATTCATGAGTTCATTCATTCATTCGACCATTCTCCAAAGATTTATTGGGCATCAGCCCCAGCAACACCTGAAAACTTACTTTAAATGGGTCCCTTTGCTCCTGAGCAGAGGCTATAAGGCTGATTAGATTAAAAGACTATGTTAATCACCCTGGTAATCTAATAAACTATTCTGAGGTGAAGGATTAAATGCTGTATTTTATTTTACTTTTTTAATTTTGTTTGTATTGTTTGTGCTGCTGTAGTTGTTCCCACTTTTTCTCCCTTTTTCCACCTCCACCCATCCCTACCCTTTTCCCTCCCCAAGCCAATCCCCAGATTGTTGTCAGTCTCCATGGGTTGTGCATAAATATTCTTTGGTTAATCCTTTCACCATCTTTCCTCCTGCCCCCCCCACTTTTGGCAGCTATCAGTCTGTTTTGTATATTTAAATTTCTGTTACTCTTGTGTTTGTTTGTTTATTGTGTTCATTAGATTCCACATATAAGTGAGATCATGTGGTATTTATTTTTACTGACTCATTTAATTCACATACATAGCATCATTTTCTCCGGGTCTATCCATGCTGTTGTAAAATCTAAGAGTCTCTTCTTTTTTACTTCTGCCTAGTATTCCATTGTGTAAATGTACCACAGCTTTTTTGTCCACTCACCTACTGATGGGCACGTAGGCTGTTTCCAAATCTTGGTTATTGTAAATAACATTACTATAAAACATAGGGGTGGATATATGTTTTTGTATTAGTGTTTCAGGATCTTTGGGGTATGTTGCCAGAAATGAAATCACTGGGTCAAAGTGGAGTTCTACTTTTAATTTTTTAAGAATACTCTATTGTTTTCCGTAGTGGTTACACCAGACTGCATTCCCACCAGCATTGACTAGGGTTCCCTTTTCTCCACATCTTCACCAACACTTGTTTGTTAGTTTATTGATGGTAGCCAACCTGACATCTATAAGGTGGTAGCTCATTGAGGTTTTAATTTGCATTTCTCTTATGATTAGTGATGTTGAGCATATTTGAACACAAATGCTAAAATTCTTTAAAAAATATTAGCAAACTGGATCCAGCAATATATCAAAAAGATCGTACACCATGAACAAGTGGGATTTATCCCAGGGATGCAAAGTTGGTACAATATTCACAAATCAATAAATGTGATTCATCACATAAACAAAATGAGACAAAAATGACTGGATCATATCAATAGATGCAGAAAAAGCATTTGATGAAATCCAGCACCCATTAATAACAAAAACTCTTAGTGAAGTGGGAATAGAGGAATCAAAACTCAACATAATAAAGGCCATATATAAAAAACCTACAGCTAACATCATTCTCAATGGGCAAAAGCTAAAAGTATTCACCTTAAGATCAGGAACAAGACAAGGATGTTCACTTTCACCACTCTTATTCAACATAGTTCTGGAAGTCCTAGCCATGGTGATCAGAAAAGAAGAAATAAAAGGCATCCAAATTGGAAAGGAGGAAGTGAAGCTGCTGTTAGTCACAGATGACATGATACTGTACATAGAATAACTTTAAAGATTCCACCAAAAAACTACTAGACCTAATAAATGAATTTGGCAAAGCAATGGAATATAATACCTAGGAATTAATGGCATTTTATACACCAATAACAAGTTATCAGAGAAACTAAGGAAAGCAATTCTATTTACTATTGCAACAAAATAATAAGGTACCTAGGAATAAATTGAACCAAGGAGTTAAAAGACCTATACTCAGAAAACTATAGACCACTGAAGAAATCGAGGAAGATACAAGTGGAAGCATATACTGTGTTCGTGGATTGGTATAATTAACATCATTAAAATGGACATTCTACTGAAAGTAATCTACACATTCAATGCAATTTCTATTAAAATACTAATAGTATATATACTTCACAACACTAGAACAAATATTCCAAACACTTATATGGAACAACAAATGACCCCAAATAGCCTCAGCAATTTTGAGAAGGAAGAATGAAGTAGGAAGGATCACAATTCCTGATATCAAACTATATTATAAGTCCACTGTAATAAAGACTATCTGTTACTGGCATAAGAACAGACATATAGATCAATGGATTAGAACAAAGAGCCCAGGAATAAACCCATGCCCTGTATGAGCAATTGATATTTGACACTTGTGGCAAGAGGAGATACAATGGAGCATAGACAGTCTCTTCAATAAATGGTGTTGGTAAAACCAGACTGGTATCTGCAAAAAAATGAAACTAGCCCATCAAATTGCACCACACACAAAATTAAACAGAAAATAGATAAAAAGATTTAAGTTGTGAAACCATAAAATCTTAGAAGAAAATATAGCTAGTAAAATCTCATATATTCAACATAGAAATATTTTTCCTGATATATCTCTTAAGGCACTGGAAACAAAGAAGGAAATATACAAATGGGACTACATCAAATTAAAATTTTCTATGCAGCTGAAGAAACCATCAGCAAGACAAATAGGGAACCACTCACTGTTTGGGAGAGCATTTTTACCCATGATACATCTGACAAGGGTTTAATCTCCAAAATATACAAAGAACTAATACAACTCAATGCCAGGAAAACAACCCAATTAAGAAATGGGTGAAAGACCTGAAGAGACACTTCTCCAAAGAGGACATACAGAGGGCCTGTAGACATATGAATAAATGTCATATTTCAAAGGAATGGACATTCAAGGATAATGAGTTAAGTTGACTAATGTTGTTCTTTTGAAATGATGGCATGGACTTCTAGGTTTCTGAGTTTGCTGTTTTAAATTCATGAACGGTATTGGTTGAACTCAAGAAAATTTATTTAAGGTAAATAAACCCTCTGCAGCTACAGATGTAAGAATGCTGATATAAGGTGTTAACTAACAATAACAAGAGACAAGCACTCACTTCCACAGTGCCTTGAGTTGTGAACAGGATCTCAGGCATTGTGGCATTTCAACAGTGGTTCCGTCCCAACTCAGATCATATGGCTTCCACTCAGTGTGGAGGGTTTCAGAACCCCCTATAATTCTCCTGCTTGCTTCACTGCTGGGTCAGTACAAGGTGAACAAAAGTGTGTTATAAGAGATTCCATAAAATGTCCTACATTGCTTTTAATGATCTGGACAATGAAGAACGAATGTGTTTGAGTATGTCCTTTTGCTTTGTGAATCCCTACTTTACAAGGCCCTGGGGGAGCAGGATTTTACAGGGTTCAAGACAGTGAAAAATCTTTCCTGATCTTTCCATTTGGATGGAGCACTGAAATAGCACCTACATCATGCATTTGGGAATAAAAATACAAATTAAGCTCAGGCCCTTTTGTTAAGCAGACTATTGGGGAAAACACACCACATCGCATATGATTAAGTGCAGTAAAGAAGGTATTGTGTGTAGGAGGGGACAGGTGCCAAGTGACACAAAGGAAAAGTACCATTGATTATACCTGAAAAAGGAGTAGGGGGTCAGAGAAAACTTTAAAAGGAAACAAAATCTTTACAATAACTTCCCATCAAATAAATGGGGTATGTAAAATCTTCAGCCCCGCCACTCCAGTTGGGAGTAGAGTGGACAGTTGCAGGTGAAGTAAGAATGCCCAGTGTGTTTTTATAAATCTTAACACAAGTAAATGCAGGTGGTCTCCTATGTATCCCACTGAGGACATTGTTCCCACATTGCATTTATCTATGAACTCAATGCCCCTCTGGAGACGATTATAGTCTCAGAGCTGACCATAGAGTAAAGAGAATAGGAAGTGAGTCACCTGATTTGAGAGACCCTGCCAAAGATCTTTTAGCTGCTAAGTTAGTGTTTATTGATGCCACTTGCCAATGTTTTTGAAATATTCTTCCTTTCCCTTCAAAATTCATTATTATTAACTTTGAGCCCTGCAATAGTTGGTTTGTACCCTAATAAATATAGTTTTTCTGAAGTTATCAATATTTGAGATAACACTTGGCTGAAAGAGTAGTGAAGGAGTTGTAGTTAGAGACAGAATCAACAGAACCCATGATCATCACTGTTCTAATTGAGTACAGTTGAGATGTGTATGATGTGGCCCCTTCCCAGAGCAAAGCCTACCCACCACTCACATACAGGAGACTAAGTACTGCGGCCAGGGTGGAAAGAACAAGACTAGACTTGTGAACACCATTTTTAGATTCCAAATGGTGTTAGCACATAGGCAAGAGCATTTTATTTCTAAGTCCACTTGGAGGGAATTTAGAAGGCACCACTGAAAACTACATGAGGAGCCAACAGGTTTTAAAACATGGTCTATAAATTGAGTCTTGAAAGAAAGACTCAGGACAAATATGAATGCTTAACTCTTTATAAGACCTGAATGTAAAACATCCTGAATTAAACCATGGGTGCCAATGAAAGTATGGGAGTCTTCAGTACATTAGTATTTAGTATGTGTCACCCTCAGGTATTTTTATCTAACCTCAGCAGCTTGAAGTGTAGGAATATTTGTGCTTTCTATTTAAAATCTTTGCAAGGATTATGTTGTCTGTCTTAGGAGGTTTTTTAGTGGTTTTGTTGCAAAGAAACGTGCCTGTGCATGTATGTGACATTAACACTAAAACAGTGCTAACAAATGCCCTCTGCAATCCGAATCGATGTACCAAGACAGAATTGCTTGGTTCTATCATTTTTAGACTATATGCTTCATAGTCTTTTCTTTATTCTTAAGCTCTAGCTTCAAAGTCAGCCAAGGAAATTGATGAAAAATTATTTCCTAAATCACAAGACAACTTTAAAAATGTCTTTTCTATACACAGCCCCATTCGTTATTCACCATGCAATATTCAATTCTGTCTCTGCTGGCCTGGAACATCTGTAGACATTTATTGGAAAGCTGCCTGGAGGGAGAGACATAAAGGAAGGCTTTAACCTTGATTTGCTAACAGTAAAGTCATTACCAGCTTCACAGAAGGAAAATCTCTGTCTCCGTTTTTCCCCTTTATTCATCCTCTAGATTCTCTTTTATTTATTTATTTTCTATTCTCCTCTGTTCTTTCCCTAATCATCCATTTTGGAGACCTAGCTTTTAGGAGGGGAAATCATATCAATTCTAAATATATTAATTGAACATTTACTAAATGCTAGGCATTGTGCTAAAGCCTTAGGGCACAGAAATAAACAAGTCCTAATTCTTTCACTTTTCATACCCACGTTCACCACCATTTAATCTCTCAGTAAGTGCTGTTCAATGAAATTCCAAAATATTGCGATTATTCCTGCTTTCCTTCATTTTCTCCTGCTGTCGTGTGACTATAGGCCAACATCATCTTTAGCCTGGAACACTACAGCAGTTCCAAAACTGTTTCTCTGTTTTTGTTCTTGTCCATTTCCAACCGTTTTCCTCACAGAACTCTGAATGATCCTCTTGACATATAAATCAAATCAAGTGGCACTGGTGCTTAACCCTTCAATGATTTCCTATTAACTTTAGAATAAAATCCTGTAGGATCTGAGCCTTCTCCAACTTCACCATTAGCCTCCTTCCCCAACTCACCCCATCTCTCTTCTCACATCATCACTGTACATCTCTCCTTTCAGCTATTATGTCATGTCACAGGCAACACTCTCTTTCTAGAACATTCTCTCAGGGCTTACTCACACAGGTCTCCTTCTCATCCTTTGATCTCAGCTTAAATGTCCCTCTGCAGAGAGACCCTCTCAGACTGACCATCTAAACTTTCTCTTTCCCTGTTCATTTGTTTTTTTCCTTATTTCTTCATAATATGAAACCAATTTGCAATGATTAGATTAGTTTGTTTTCTTGTTTATTGTTGGTTCCATTACTAGATATAGGTTCCATGAGGGCAAGGATTCTTTCTCATTTATCTTTGTGCTATACCCAGTGCTTAGAAGAGTCCTAGTTATACAACAGAAACTCAAAAATACTTGTTGAAGGAGTAAATATAGATATCTTCAGCGCCCTCAAGACCCTGAGTCTCCCACGTAGCTGAAATGCTAGAGGTAAGTCTAGAAAGTTGAAAAGCATACCATAGGAGAACATGCTAGGTTTTGTGGCTGAAATAGTTCTCATTAAATAAAGAAAGCATTTAATTTTTAGTGCATTCTATAGAGCTCTGGAATTTAAAGTGAATATTCAAATGTAATATCTTGTTTTGTCTATAAAACAGTCAAAAATTTTTTGTCTTTTTTTTTGTGCTGCATCCTATTGTTGATAATGATTCCCCTTATGGATGATGGCAGAGGCAGGTGCATTTGAATCACCAGGGAAGGCTGAGGCTGCAATGCAAACCCCAGAAACACCAGAAGCTTCTAGACCTAAAAGTTATAAGATTTCTGATTGTCTAAATGTTTAGAAAAAAAGGTGGGCAGAGAACTCTGGAGTTGTGAGACTAGGTCCAGATTACAGATACAGAGTATGCTGTGAGTCAGTCCATATTTAGTAAAATATGAGGTGGGCTGGTACCATTATAAAAATAGTTCAGGCCACATAAAAAAAAAGTCATAGAAAGTGGAACTACCTGCAGAAAGCAGACTGTTTTCATAAAAAATGAAAATGATGAAGCTGCTTGAAGTGAAGTTCTTTCTTCATCATCTCAGACAGGTGCATTCTCAGACAATCAGAATGATTTGTTCCTTAGCTGAGGTATTATTATATGACATAAATGTGTTACAAAGTCTTCTCTGAAAACTTGGAGTAAATCCTTTACATACAAAACACTGAGGACTACAAACTTTTAAAAAACATTCTCAAAGTTTCTAGTGACTGGCAGATCTTGAACTCAAAAAGTTCTTTCAATTCCATGTCTGGTGCAATTGTTGAGGTTTGATAGAAAATGGGATGTGAACTTCCTTAAGCCCTTGTTGATATAATATTCATCCAAATTTAGCAGATTAGAAGTGTGTTTAGAGCACCTCAAGGGGATATTTTAATTTCTGTACATAAGAGGTGCTTTCTGAATGCATTGTACTTACCACATTAAACCATGCAGTGAAATAAAGAAGATATGAATGCACTGGGCTGGAAATGGGAAAAGGATAACTTTAGGCATTTTCCTCATTCTGTTGAAACAGTCTGAAGAGTCTTTTTGGCAGAAGGCCTATGTTTAACCCGTGTTACTGAAATAGAATAATCATGGGTGGGGAGTATGTTTTCCTTAATTGAGTATGTTTTCTCAAGATAAATTTGGATCCCAGGCTTCTCACCAGCAAAAATGTCCAAGTTGTCAGAGGTTGTGAAAGCCTAGGAGGCAAGACTCAGAGTCCATGCAGAGACAAGAAGCACTGAGCCAAAGTGCTTACAAGGAGATTAAAATAGCACTGACGATTGGACCATTTCCATTCCATTCACTACCCGCATTCTGCCTTGCCTCCTGAACAGCTCTCATCACCCTCTGTTAGATCATATCCAAGGACATAATCCCTAGGAGGCTTCATTCAGGGCTTTCTCACCACAGGATCCTCTTTGCTACCTGCTTCCTCATAGACCTAGCCACATGAAGGGTTGTGTGTTTGGGCAATTTGGCCAGATGTGAAAGCTGAGCGACTGGTTGAATCCTCTTTGGGGAGCTTTCAATTGTCTTTACTCCGATGGTATTAGACTTTGAACCAATGTGGAATAGGTTGCCCCTTCTCCCTTGTCACTATTGACCTAAGAGAGAGAGCAGAGGAGGCCAGAATGGCCACCTTGGCAGTAACCCCATAAACACACACCTAACTTCTCCATCATCAGAGATAAAAAAGCCAGAGGGCCTTTGAACATTGAGTTCCAGAGACTCATTTGGCAACTGGGTTGATCTTGGCCACTCATAGATGGCATACTAGTTTCCTAGGGTCAACGGAAAAAATGACCACAAACAGGGTGGCTTGGACAACAGGAATTTATTCTCTCATTGTTCAGGAGGCCAGAAGTGCAAAGTGCAGGTGTCTGTAGGTTGGTTCCTTCTTGGGTCTCAGGGGAAGGATCTGTCCCATGCTTCTTTCCTAGTTTCTGGTGGTTGCTAGCCACTCTGGGAATGCTTTGGCTTGTGGCAGCATCATTCCCATCTCTGCCTCCACTGTCACATGGCATTCTCCCTGTGTGTCTTAGCATCATGTACTCCTCTCAATGTCTGCCCGTCTGCATCTCTGTATGTCACTTCTTGTAAAGACAGCAATGATTCATTTAGGGCCCACTCTAATTCAGTATGACCTTATTTTAACTACCATATTTTGCCATGTGTAATACACTCCTGTGTATAATGCACACCCATGTTTACAGTCCAAACTTTCAGGAGAAAAATCCTTTGTTTAAATTTTTTAATTCAACTATTTATTTATATTTAGAAAAAAAATCATCATATTTCAGGCTATTATTTTTGCATACAGATATCATTATTGCTTTTTAGAGTTACACTTTTAATGCATAAACATAAATGAAAGAATTAAATACATTTATATAGCTATAGAATTAGTGCTACCCATGTATAATGTGCATTCTTATTTTTCCCTCAAAAATTTGGGCAAAGAAGTATGCATTATACATGGCAAAATATGGTAATTATATCTGCAAAGACTGTATTTCCAGATAAGATTCTAGCTGAACGTGAATTTTGGAAGACACTATTCGATCCGCTATTTCAATACTGCTAGAAAAAAATTGTCTTTTTCACCCAACCCTGCTCTGACAATTAGCAGTCTGTTCTCTGTATCTATGAGACTATTTTATTGGTTTATTTTGTTCTTTAGACTCCATATATAAATAAAATCATGCGGTATTTGTCTTTCACTGACTGATTTATTTCACTTAGCATAATGCCCTATTTTTCCATTCATTCTGTCACAACTCATTCTTTTTTATGGATGAGTAGTATTCTATTACGTATATATAATACCACATGCCACAACTTTGTCATCCACTAGTCTGTTGTTGTGCACTTAGCTTGCTTCCACTAAGGGCTTAAAAATTACAAATTGGTAACTACAGAATAGTTGCAGGAATGTAAATTATAGCATAAGGAATATAGTCCATAACACTGTAATAACTATATATATCAGTCCAGGTGGGTACTTGAAATACTAGGGGATCACTTCATAAAGTATGATTGTCTCACCATTATGATATGCACCTGAAACTAATATAGAATAATATTGAATGCAAACTGCAGTTGAAAAAGAAAAAAGTGCCCAAAATTGCCTGACTTCACCATTCACTTTGCAAAAGTAGCCATTGGATGGCTTGATATTGTAAATGCCTGCCTACTAATTTAGGAGTAGCCAATGAAGTATCTTTCTTCCTAGATACATCAATCTAAAATCTCTAGCTTCACATTCTATCCCTAGATCAAGCTTCTTCAGATATAAAATCACTTCCTGACTGGGTAACACATTAAGATGTCATTCCTCAAAAAAATTAGTGTGAATTAATGTAATTAATTTGAAATTTTGCACATAAAGTAATGCAGCCATGTGAAGGATCTATATGCCAACCAGATTCCATGCTGAGTGAGGATCTGATTTTTGTGTAGGTTAGGGACAATTAGTATCCTACTGAAGAACTCAATCATTCAAGTGGCCCAGAAAAAACGAAAAGTGCCTAGCTACTCAAAATGTGGTCCATAGACCCATGGTATCAAAGCCTGCTACAAATGCAGAATCTCCCAGGGATGCACTCAACTCTACTGAAGCAGAATCTGCACTTTATCTTGATCCTCAGGGACTCACCCTCACATACACATTAGAGTTGAAAAGCAGTCTTCTAGCAAAACCCTTAGAAAGTTGGACTGAGAGGAGGTATAAAGCAAATTTTGCTGGGAAATGCTTAGAGTATAGGCTATTGGACATTATTCTAAGGCAGATGAGGTTGAAGAGAGGGAAGAAGAGCCCTTGGGAAGTCTTGAGAAAGAACAGAGAAAGAGAGGGGAATGTGCCACAATAACTACGATGGGCAGGACACAAGCCCAGGTGTTTTGTTTTGCCTACATTGTCTCTTTTAATGTTCACAACAGCCCACTGAATTGGGTATTGTCATTATTGCAATTACTATTTGATAGATTAGAGGCTTAGTGATTTACTGTCTGACTCCAGACCAATTTCTTAACATCTGTGCTCTCCTGCTTAACAAAGCATGGTATAGATGACCAAAACTGTTAGCAAACTTATCAACACTAGATTCATGATTTTGAAGACGTGAATAGTCCTGGTATTGATCCATCAGTTATACATGGAACTCACCTGAATTCCAGACCCTAGACAGTACATGGGGCTCTCAGACCTGGTATGTTTCCCATGTCCAGCTAACACATGAATGGAAGGAACCAATCCTAAGGTGGGCATTTTCCCTCTCACCCATCTGCCTTCATGACACATGCCTGGGGAGAGGTGACTAATGCTGTGTTTTTCCAATTTTGTCCTCTCCTGGATCACTGGAATGTCTTATCCTTTCTCGGCAAGGCAGAGAAATTGTGTGTTACATGTTAATTGTGTGTTACATGTAAGTGGTAAGATTTTTAGGCAGATGTAGAATTCATCTGCCTGATGTGATCTGCAAATGGCCCCCATATTTTGCACAATTGTTTTTAATTTGTAAGATCTAAATTGCATTTGGAATGAGCAATTTATTTTTTAGCTTCTTTGGTGTTCTTGGAGGGGGGGAATCACCATTGATATTTTTGATTCATTTACACTTAGCTCCTAAAAATATTGCCCTCAGGATGGCTGTTTGTTTGCCATGTCAAAAATGTTTTACTTGGTTTTCCATTTGAGAAAATCCACATACAACCAATTTTCAGTGTGCCACAAAAATGTTTGCAAATTTTGAAATTGTTTCACCCTAAATACTCTCAGAATCTATGTGGAGCTCTGTAGGGGAGATGGAATGGGCAACCTTATGAGGAGGTGCAGAGATCAGAAAAATAAAGTGAACTTAGAAAAACTCATGATTTCTACTAGAATATACTTTCTGAGGATTGACTTTTAAGTTGATACAAATTGGGTTTAATTTCAGTGAGTTCTTTTTACTCCCACCACATTATGTACAGATGCACTTACAAACCTACAGGCATCAGTAACTGTTCATTGATACAACATCTTATGCTGTATTTGATCCTGACTTTGGGGCTGAAATAGGCCAGCTCTGGTTATCTTCTCTCACAGGTAGGAAAATTGAGTCCCAGAAAGAATATCTGAGTTCTCCTTGATCATACAACATATATATGGCAAAATCAGAAGTAGAAACTTCTTCTCATGTCCTTGTTTTTGTCAACTTGTTGTCTTTGGGTTTTCCTGGAGACTTTTTAACTGAAGCCAAAGGCTTCCAGGTGTTTTAGTTATGACACAGGAGCATTATTACTATGCTGGTAAGGTGTGGGGTTCAGGGAAGCATTTTAAATTCAATGATTAGGTCTCAGTCTTTTATTTAGCCTAGTTGGGTATTTCCCTTCTCCAAGCTGGCTAGGCCCTTGGTGGGTCAGGCTCTAGCAACACAGTTTCCCTCCAGGAGAGGTCTTGTTAGGGAAAATGGAGACCTCTGGGAGGACATCAAAATGCCTATTTTTCTCCTCCTCCTTCAGGGAGCAGGAAAGAATCCCCTCGCCTCCATCCTCACAGTGGGAACCTGATGGGACTTCTAAAGAAAACTCACAAAAATGTGAGGAAGCCCCTAAGATTGGGTCTCCTAGCAGTGTTTAGCTCTCAAACTTATCCACACAGAACCCCCAGCAGATTGTTGATTATAGTTTAGGTTTCTCTACCCTGGTACCAGTTTCTGCAGAGGCTACTGCTCCTGATAAGTTGTAATTCTCTGTATCTGTCTGTCTGCCTCTCCAGTTTGGAGGACAGTTGTTTGCCCCACGATCTGCATTCTCCGAAGGAGCTAAGAAAAGGTATTGGTTTTTAGTTTTTTCACTTTTGTTCCTCTTGGGAGGGAGTGACAACTTCCAAGCTTTTTACGTGTCAGGCCAAAAACTAAAAGTGCTTCCAATTATGTATACAGTGTTTCTTTGTCCCCAGCTTCCCCTAAAACTGGAATCTTCCCAAATAGCAGCTGTGGACCCAAGTCTGAGGATCAATAAAATCATTGGGAATGAAGAGTCTGAATTGAACAAACTGAGTGAACCACAAGGCAGGGTCCAAACATAAAAAGCACCTCTCTCTTCTTGAGGTGTTCTGTTTCCACCCTGGCCTACTGAAGGTAGCACTGACCTTTCAAACCCCACTGCTTCAAATGGACAGTGCTAACACAGGACATTCTGTTATATGCAGGTCAACTGCTTCTACAAATAGGCCTGTTGTGTATGGTTGCCTCCTGGGAAGGCAATTGAGTTGTTCCATTCTGTAGATATTTGTGTACGAAATGCAGTTGCTCCAGTTCTTGAGTGTGACATTCACAGGTCAGTGAATGCCAGTGAAAAGGAAGAAGAGGGTGACGCACAGTAGTCATAGAAAGAGGAAGTTGGGTTTTAGGCAAAGCAGTAGAAAGGAAGCATCACTCAAGTCCCTGAGTTCACCAACAGTCAACTGGGCCTGTATAGAAACAGAAAGAAAATAAGGGCACAGAAGAACAGAAAAAAAATGGTTTTTTTGTCCTCTTCAGTCTTATTTTGGGATCTAAAAGAAGGAAGAAAAGAGGAGTGACCTTTCTCTAAAGCAGTCTTTCTCAAACTTCACTGTGCCTCTGAGTCACATGGGGAATCTTAACAAAATTTACACTCTGATTTAATGGATCTGGCACAGGGCTCAGGATTCAGCATTTCCAATGTGCTCCCAGGTGACAGGGGTGTCACTGGTGCTTACGCCACACTTTGAAGAGCAAGTGTCTTGTGTACCTCACAATGAGACATTTCTCAGGTCCCCCTCTATGCTCACTTCTAGAAACAATAGCAACCACCACCACTAGCCACCTTGTTCCCTGAATCCAGCATTCTTAGCTCAGAATGATCCCCTCTCAGATAGCTGCTTGCCTCTTCTCCATGTTTCTAAGTCTGCAGGTTTCTTCTAAGCCTCATTCACATTTCTGTCCTTCATGTGGACCCTGTAATCAGTGGCTCCTTGAGTTACTCTAGCTTTGTTAGTACTTAGCCTTTTTGCAAATATATGCTGCTATTGACCTTTTAAATCTGTTCGTCTCCTAACTAAATTTAAGCCTCCTGAGTACAGAGTACATGTTTTGTCACTTTTGAATTCTCCAGACCTAAAATAGAGCCCTGCTCATTAAGAGATTGTGCAGCGTAGTGAAAACAGCCCAGAAAGACCCCACTCTACCACTCAACAGTTGCTGGAGCCCTGAGTCTTAGCGGTGGCGGTGGCAGTGGTGGTGGTGGCAGCAGCTGTGGTCATGCTGGTGGAATGCTTCTACTTCACAGGACTGTTGAAAGAAATAAAGAAAGTAAAGTTAACTGAGTGTCAAGTCAAATGCCTGACAGAGTCAGCACTTAATAAATTTGAGTCCTCTCACCTCTGAGCCTTTTTCCTTCTCCTTAAGATAGGTTGTGACTGTACTTCCTCTCCCTGATACTTTACCCTTGAAAAATACTACAGCCATATTCAACAATCTCGGGAGAATTTCTTCTCAGTGAAGGGCCTATGGATACCCAGGAAGAGAGTTCCCTGTTTCATAAGAAAGGTTCCTCAAACTCACGGATCAAAATAGCAACATGCATAATAGCATTTACTGATCACACCGGAAACAGTAATTTTAAGCCAGTGTTAACAAATCACTTGAAAGCTGTCTTTGTCAGATTTCTACTTTCCCCCCAGTATTGGCATTCTCCATGAGAGTTCTTTGATCTGGTGGCTGTCAGTGCATCTTGTGTGCTGTGAGGTTGTTGGTGTTAACATCTGAGGGACAGTGCGTCCCAAATCCCTGTACATGTTACTTCCCTTCTAATATTTCAGGGAGGCATGGCCCTGGGGAATATAGCTGCCGCAGGCAGTTAGAATGATCTTACTGTCCTATGTTCCTCTGACATGATGAGTACGAAAGCAGGGCAACACCTGAGATTATGACAGAATTGGGAATAATAGATCCATTTTTTGATTCCTTAACAGGTGGTGTCATCATTGTCTTCATCATCTTCTTCTCCCTCCCTCTCCTCCTCTTCTTTCTCTTCTTCCTTCCTCTTCTTCATATTTGTTTTAAAGGCAGGAGAGATTACTCATAACTGAAACAAATGGGTTATCCATAAGGATTGTTTGCAAGTTGAACTGAATTCTATGAAATTCTTGGTTCCTCTGCAATATAGAAGTCTTACTTGGTCATTAAGAGCAAACTCTAATATGTTAGTCTTTCTCCAGAGTTTGAAGATCTCAGTTGGTGTAATTTAAATTTAATTCTGAATCTTTGTTCCTATAAAGCAAAAAGAATGTACCCTTGGTTGTTTTTACCATGAAGCAGGAACACATGGGAATTATAGAGAGTAAATATGGCTGCTCAACTTCTTCCAATGATGGGATGCATGAAGTCTACATGCAATCATTCAAAAGGGGTTTGGCAGGGATCAGTGAAAGAATAAGGATTTTTCATGTTATCTCCTCGTATTAAATTTAGTGTGGGAACCAACCATTTAGGTGATCTATAAATACGCAATTGAAATCATTATTGGTGTTTCATTATGAAACAATACACCTTTGTTGCAAAAAATTTCCACAATGTACTCCACCGGTATATCTTATCGGTTTCTTCTGCTGATGTAAACTGTTCGCAGGCAAACACAGAGAACTTTCTTTGCATAAAAATTCAATCAAAACTACATAGTAACTACTAGCAAGCCAAGTTCTCTAGCTGTCATGGATGGAAGCCATGTCCTCACAGTGAGCACTACGCCCTTGTTCAGGAGTAGTCCACTTTACGGCAGCAGAGTTTCTAACTGAGGCCAAGGGATGAAGAAATGAGGGGCTGCGATCACATGATACCCGAGCCTGAGGCAGGTTAGGGATCTTCCAGCAAAGCTCAAGAGGCTTTCTTTTGTGTATCTCTCTCACAGTCTTGGGGATTAGCCTCCAATGTGTTTCTACTAAAGGCAAATGTTAAGAAACAAAATAAAGTGAAGAAGAGTTAGGATTAAAGGGGATTTTATTCAATGGCAAGCCCTAAGAAAACATCACATGTGCAAGTGAATTTGAAAAAGTCCAGGAGCCTCTTGGATAAAAGGAAACAGGCGCAGATACAGGTGGCTGGTAAATGGAAGCGCTAATACTGCTGAGATAGATGGTGGCTGATTAAAAGAAAGCCACCACACATCCACTCACTTCTCTGAAAATCAGCAGCTGTTGGCTGACAGGCACCTTTCCTGCACATGCCCTCACTCAGATGATAAGAAGTGAGAAGAGCTCTGGGCAGGACTATTTTGGGTTCCAGGAGATCTGTGTTGCTATGAGATCTGAGATTAGTGGTTAGGTTGGTGCAGGATGTCACCCAGCAGCTGGTCATGAAACTTCTTAAAGTTAGTTCATTTCTCAGAAATCAGCTGTATGTGGGGGGCTATCAGAGAAGGTGATTGGATTGCTCTGTTTCTTGGGGTTTTCCCACCCCCAGCCCAGGTGAACTGAAAGGATTAGTGGCCTTGGTCCTCTGCGAGTTTTTATTTAAATCATCATTTTAAAATGCTACATAATCTCTCCTTGTGTTCTTTGAAGCACCACTAATTCACTTGAGGCCCAACAATACTTTACGCCGATCACTTTGAAATTTTATCAGAATATCATTTTAGTTTCTTACCAATCACTGGGTTGATAGACACTCTTTTGAGCATGATATAACAAAGTCAGGTGAATTAGTGGAGAGTGTCCACAAACAGGTTATATGTGGCCTGAAACTTAACTGTGGCAGCTTGGCAGCTAAGGCTGCAGCTTCTGGGGGTGGTGAACAGTACGGCTTTTGCTCACTTGTGAATAGTGGTTCACATTCTATAGTTGGAGCTCCTGTTTAACTGGCTCTGCCCCTGGGCATACTACTTAAATCATCCATGCCTCAGTTTATGCTTCTGTAACACATGGTTAAAATATAATACTTATGTCATATTATGTTCCTGACACATATTAAGTGCTCCATCAGTATAACCTATTAGCATTGCTATTATTGCCTTTGCTATATTCAGAAAGAGCCAGGGTATTCATCTCAAACTATTCATTACCAAAGGTTGACTTTAGTAAAGAAAACCAGGGAGCTTAGGTGAATTAGGTTCCAGGGTCAGGCTTTTATAGTGATGAAGAGGGTGATTGTGGGGGTAGTGATCACAGCTATTAAGAAGTAAGAATATCATTCTTGATCTGAGAAGAAAGTACTTAAAACAAGCATTTCAGATATCAGAATGTTCCCATTTCTCAGATTGGTACACTGTGAGTTCTGAAACTGGAATTGTTTATGACACAGAGTCTTAGAATCATAGGTTTGCACAGAGCCTTCAGGGTCATCTAGTTCAACCACTGGGGAGTCCAACTCCTGCCTGGAGTGGTATCTGCAGTGTCAGCTTGCTTATTCCACCACCTCTTTTGTCTTCCTTTTTGTCCTTCCCCAAACCCACATGATGTGGCAACACACAGAGAAACTCCTGCCCACAAAGAAGAAATGACTGAAGAAATTAGGGTTGAGACAGTGGTGTGAGTCTCCATGTCAAGAAAGAATGTGTTGGTGTTTTGTCTTTAAAAAAAAACTTTTTTGAAAATAGAAAAAAAACTTTTTTGAAAATAGAAAAAAAAAAAAGCCTAAGTACCAGTTGAGTAAATATCCCTGGGGTTAGTTGTTTTTTCTTGTGTACTCTGGGCCAAAAGATATTTACACCAACAGATGAGCCTTAGTCACTCTCTTTGTGAGTCAAGTCAACTGTACTAACCACTATAGGTAGCAGGAGAGTCCCAAGGGTGCAGTAACTCTTCCTTTTAGATTAAAAATGCAAGATAAAATAGAATATACTAAAAATTTGTAGATATAAGTATAAAAAATCCTACAGCAAAATTATTATATTTATACAAAATTTTATTAATTTTAGTATAAAATAAGATCAATACATGTCAGTTGGGTAAAGTAGTGGCTGAAAAACCTAATGTGGTCTTAGACTACATAAGTAGATGCATAGCAGCTAAATATAAGGACTTTGCAGTGTTACTGGTCTCTGTCCCCAGATCAGAACATACTGGGTTTGTATATTCTGGTAAGAGTGCCACATTCTTCAAAGGGCTATAGACACACTCAACCACAATCTGAGAAGGGTGACCAGGATGGAAAAGAAATGCTAATGAAGTCATCTGAGGAACAGTCAAAGATTCTGGAAGACACTCAGAATAAGAAGAGAAATATCCTGAAATATCCAAGGATGACAATGGATCTCTACAAGAACAAGGGATGAAACAAGGGCCAATATACCACACATTAACAATGAACATTTATTATTTATTACTAATTAAGCACAAGGCAGACAGTGCACAGATTAACTTACAAGAAACAGACTAAGAAATGAATAACTGTGCAAAGTTGATGAAGTTGGGATACAGATTCAAGCCATCTCACTCCAGGGCCCACATTCTTGAAGTGCTGTGCTATCTTACTAATGTAGCAACATATATTTCAACTCAGTGAAAGAAGACCTCTCTAACTGTCTGTAATATTTAAAAATGATATGTTACCTCACCGAAAAAGTAGTGAGTTCCCTGTCACTGGAAGAATTGTAGGGAGCCCATATAATAAGTGGCAGCAAAGCCAGAGAGTGTATAGTCAAGTCAAACACTACTACTGCATGGGCCAGTCTCCTTTGCAGGTAGGTGTGGGCCAGGGGCTGAATTCTGGCTGATGAAATGTGAGTAAAAGTGGTACATGTCACACCCAGGCTGCATTTTACCCTCCACGTATGATCCTCGCCTTTTCACTCTATCCGCTGGCTGAAAAGGGAAGACCTTGGTTACCTACAGGAAAAGGGAGCCACAAGATGGAAAACACCTGGGTCCCTGAATGACACAGCCTCTGCCTACACATCTGCATTGGAATAAAACATGAATGAGAAATAATCTTCACTGTGATGAAGCCAATGAAATTTTAAGTTTCTTTGTTAAAGCAGTTAGCCCTCTCTGACAGTATACTGTGGGGAGAATTTAAGTACTTGATGAGTGGTTGATATGCTTATCTTTTAAAATCTACTCAAACTTGACATTCTTTGATTTTTTTAATAAAAAATGTAAAGTGGATTTTGAAGGTATCTCAGTCAAGAAACACATAATCCAATGACTAGTATACTCTTGGACAAAAATAAAAATCATAACTCTGAAATAAACAAAGTCTTAACCTTACAGGTATCTGAGTATCTAGGCTCAGGATTAGCAAATTAAAAGGTATGAAAATATGAACCAAAATAAATGATAGGTTTGATCTTCATAAGTCACTCCAAGCAGTGAGTTTGGAAAGTGGTTGCCTCATTGAACTGCAGCCAAGCACACATCAACACCCTCATGCCAGGCAGTTTGCTAGGGACTAGAAACAGAGTACATAAAACCCATGCTCTGTGTTTGAAGAGTTCACATTATAGGTCATTGGTCTTCAAAGTTTTGAGGGCATAAAAATTACCTGAGAACTTGTTAAAAATGAGATTTCTGGCCTCAGCTCCAGAGACTCTGTTAGAAAGTATGGGAAGAGCACCACAAATCAACCTCTAATACAATGCCTATCACCTCTAATACATGTACTCAGTAAATAGCTTTGATAAATTAATGACTGAGTTTAAGGAACATCCTGGGAGATTCTAAAGCAGAAATTCTATGAGCCACCTTCTCAGGAAAAGTTGATTATCTGGGAAAAATCTGAATCAGGGATCATTAGTAAGATACTTTGGTCTGTAGTTCAGAATGTCCTAGGAAGAAAAAAAAAATCAGCACCACTTTTTTTATGAAGTTGACACTTGTTTCCTTTTGGAGAAGCTGAATTTAGTCTAAAAGTAAGTAAGAAAAAGTCTGGAAACAGAGGGGAAATAGAGACATATCCAGGAATTTTAAGCAGAATGAGGTCATAGGAAGCTGTTGTTTTCCTGCATTTTTTTAAGCAGGAAAATTCCACCCAAAAAACCCACCAGTTGATCTTGCACCTGTCCTCCCACGTCTGGCACATATCTGGGTCAAGTCGGGGAGGGCAGTTCTCAGGCCCTGAAAATAGACAACTCACCTTGTCGCTGAGACACAGGGCATGTACAGCCACTCTTATCGCCAGGCACTACCATCCAGCATTTGTCTGGGAATAGATTCCATGACACTCAGGCAACATACCAGACTGACAAAATCACGCAGGGTAGCCTGACCAAACTGCTCTTCCCTTCATGCATCCATCTCTTTGTCCCAGATCCAGGAGAAACCCCCCTTGTTGTTTGTGTAAGTGCGTCTAGTATGTTTTGCTTTCAGCAGGATTTAAGAGAAGAGCCTGTGGATTAAAATGGCCTGGGCTCCACACTTACTGGTAATCTCCTAGGTGTGTGTTTAGGACCAGTTACACAACCTCTCTGTGCCTCAGTTTACACACCTGCAAGTTGAAGATACTAGTAATCCCTACCTCATGGGGTTCTTGGGAGCATTAAATGAGATAATGCCTGTAAAGTGCAGTGCCTGCACACTAAGTGCTAGAGAAAAGGTGAACTGTAGCGAGGTACTTTCTGTTGGGAATTCAGCCTCCTCACTGGCCAACCCCTTTAGGACAATTTGGACGTCACAGCTGCGGGTACCTTGCTGTAGCTGCTTTGGGGCTGATTCTGTACCACTGCTGCCTAGTGTGGGTAGCAAGCTTTGCATCAGGCACGTGCACCTGTGAGCATGGGCTCTCAGCCTGCCCTCACCGGGAGCCTGTGGTATAGGCCTAGGGAATAACTGTGGCTGTTTTTCATGGAGGAGAGTAATAATGCTAGTTGCCTTGATGATAAGCATACATTGAGAATAGTTTTTCAGATTAATGCATGAATTAATTTTTAACCTTTAGCTCACAACTCCTGATCTCTGAGTATCAGGTTGTAAATGTTAATTATCTTTGTTCTACAATGTCCATGCCAGTCCTACCCTGTGTAATATGGGGAAACTAAGGTACAAATGATATCATTCAAAGAGCACCTCCATTTTTTTTCACCAACTACTTACAGACTTTTCTTGTTACTTTCAAAATCCTGTTGATAGATCATTACATGTATTTTGCAGATGAGGAAATTAATATTCAAATGTATTAAACATCTTGTCCAAGTCCTCATAGCCAGAAAGTCAAAAATGGGATTTAAATCAAAGCTTTCCTCCTCCACAGTTCATGCCCTTTTCATTACTCTAGGAAATAAATGCAAGAACAAAATGCTTTCAGATATTTCAAATGTCTATGAAATACCTATTTCCACAAGGATCATGCATTTGGTAAGGTTGCCTAAGTCTGCTGGTTACTTGTCCTTTGGCCTTTATCACTGTCTGTGGGATTTTACTTTCCTTTGGTAAAATTTCCTTGTCCTTAAATATAATTAGTCGGTTTTAAGTCGAAAATCCTACAGACCATGTTCAACAACATGACTACAGTTAATATGCAAAGTCTAACAATCACTCAAGAAGTCTTTATGTCAAGATAAAGCAATCATCAAATTAACTAGGAAAGGCATTTTTCTTTTTGATTTATAAGAAGAGTTAAATCTTTTTATTAAAATTGTTCCATGGGAATCATCAGCTCTAGACATTAAAATATTTACTTTGGAATAACTTATCAAAAATCTATCTCAATTTGTCACAGCCTATGAAATAGTCTCTTTTTAAATATATTTTATTGATTATGCTATTACAGTTGTCCTATTTTCCCCCTTTCACTCCCCTCCACCCTGCACACCCCCTCCCACCCACATTCCCCACCTTTAGTTCATGTCCATGTGTCATACTTATAAGTTCTTTAGCTTCTACATTTCCCATACTATTCTTGCCCCCCCTGTCTATTTTCTACCCACCGTCTATGCTACTTATTCTCTGTACCTTTTCCCCCTCTCTCCTCCTCCCACTCCCCTGTTGCTAACCCTCCATGTGACCTCTATTTCTGTGTTTCTGTTCCTGTTCTAGCTGTTTGCTTAGTTTCTTTTTGTTTTAGGTGTGGTTGTTAATATCTGTGAGTTTGCAGTCATTTTACTATACATGTTTTTATCTTCTTTTTCTTAGATAAGTCCCTTTAATATTTCATATAATAAGGGCTTGATGATGCTGAACTCCTTTAACTTGACCTTATCTGAGAAGCACTTTATCTGCCCTTCCATTCTAAATGAAAGCTTTGCTAGATAGAGCAATCTTGGATGTAGGTCCTTGCCTTTCATGACTTGGAATACTTCTTTCCAGCCCCTTCTTGCCTGCAAGGTCTCTTTTAAGAAATCAGCTGATAGTCTGATGGGAACTCCTTTGTAGGTAAGTGTCTCATTATCTCCTGCTGCTTCTAGGATTCTCTCCTTCATTTTAATCTTGGCTAATGGAATTATGATGTGCCTTGGTGTGTTCCTCCTTGGGTCCACCTTCTTTGGGACCCTCTGAGTTTCCTGGACTTCCTGGAGGTCTATTTCCTTTGCTAGATTGGGGAAGTTCTCCTTTATTCTTTGTTCAAATAAGTTTTCCACTTGTGGCTCTTCCTCTTCCCCTTCTTGTATCCCTATAATTTGGATGTTGGAACATTAAAAGATGTCCTAGAGGTTCCTAAGCCCCTCTTCATTTATTTTTGAATTCTTGTTTCTTCATTCTTTTCTGTTTGTTTGTTTCTTTCTTCCTTCTGGTCCACACCATTGATTTGAGTCCCATTTTCCTTCCCATCACTATTGGTTCCTTGTACATTTTCCTTTATTTCACTTATTATAGCCTTCATTTTTTCATCTAATTTGTGACCAAATTCAACCAATTCTGTGAGCATCCTGATCACCAGTGCTTTGAACTGTGCATCTGATAGGTTGGCTATCTCTTCATCACTTAGTTGTATTTGTTCTGGAGCTGTGATCTGTTCTTTCATTTGGGCCACTTTTCTTTGTCTTAACACACCTGTTACATATGAGAGGAGGAGCCTTAGGTGTTCACCAGGGCAGGGCAACCCACGTTGCTGTGTTGTGATGCTATTTGTGGGGCAGGGGTCTGAGAGGGAACAGTGGCACTTGCTCTTCTCTCTGCTGGATTTCAGTCCCTTCTGCTGCTTTCCCCAAGCAAACTGGGCCCTTCTTCTGCTGATTCCTGTGTGGATAGGCTTGTGTATGGTCTAGGACCCTGTGGGTCTCTCCAATGAACTCTCCTGTGAGGCTGGGAGTTTCTCCTGGTACCTCAACCCCCACGGGTATTTTAAATCGGTGTTTTGAGGCTTTATTTCCCCACGTTGGAGCCCTGAGTTGCCTGGTCTGTCTTGCTCCCCAGTTTCACCTGGTTTATCTGCCTGCAAATGTGGGACCACTAGGTCACCCAGTGTCCTTGCACGCCGCATCCCTCCATAATCTGCCCCCTCACTGGGTTTGCCCACTGCCACCCCATGCCTGGGGTCCTCCAGCTACTGCTTCTTTTGCTGTGACCCCTCTCCACTTAGCTGCCCAACTCTGCCCCTCCCACCAGTCTGGATGAATGTATCTATTTTAACTCCTTGGTTGTTGGACTTCCATATAGTTCAGTTTTCTGTCAGTATTGGTTGTTTTTTTATTTCTAAATTTTTGTTGTCCTTATTTTGGTTGTGCAAGGAGGCACAGTGTGTCTACCTATGCCTCCATTTTGGACAGAAGTCCAGCATTTTTTAGTAATTGAAGTGATTGCCACCTCGCCACGTTTCTCATGGTTACTTCTTAGAGTTGAAATTCATACTGACTAACAGATATCTTCTCTAGGTAGTATATGGGATCTATTTGATGACTGATGGCTATTACCATTCAACAGGTCAACATTAATTAATGTGTAACAGTCTTCAACTTTTGTTCTATGAACTCAATAAGTTTTCAGACTAAATTCAGTTTATTAGTTACTGTTTAATGCTTTGATGGAGTTAATAATATTCTTTAACACTTTTTCTTCCATAAGTGAATAGCTTGATTGTGATAGCTAACTCTTTTTTCTTCCTTACCTTTTTAAATGACTCACAGATAAAAACTAGCATGGCTGGGCAAGAACAACGAAGGAAATACATTTGATTAGGAAAGTGGGAAAAAAATTAATGTGATTCAAAACCCCATGTAGTTGTTGAGCATTGGTTTGTACCCTGTTGGAAATTAAAAAGTAATGTACATTCTCTCTGGGTCTCAAACCTTTAGAATCTAGTTCAGTGAACTGAACTTATACATAAAATACAACTGGACACCACTATGATTTAGAATCCCTATAATCCAAAGTCTTTGGCATAAACATTTGGTAAGATGAAGAGTCAGGAAAAAGAGAAATTATTGTGGGCTGGAGTGGTTTGGGAACATGAGATGGGAAGTTGACGTGTGATTGGAGAAAGGGTGAGATTTGGGAGATGAACCAGGGAGAAAGAGAGAGAGAAGGAAAAACAGATTGCCAGGAGAAACAAGAAAGGATAGAGGCAGGTAAGCAGTGGATTTTGTTCTAGGGAAAGCCATGTAAGGAGAGCTGGCAATTCCTAACAGTCATGCTGAACAAAATGCATTTTTGCCTTCACTGGTATGTCCAGAAATTCAGAAATTCAAGTTTGGAAGTTCAGGCTACATGGTTATAAATATATGTTTGGGGAAAAAAATAACCAACACTTCAGTCTTTTTGAAGAGAATTCTATTCCACACTATAAAATATTTGTCAAAGCTGTGGTTTCAAAATACTTGCTCAACTCCTCCAAGCCACATGAAGGAACATTTTTTTTTTCTGCCAAAACTCTCTGACCTTACAGTAACCAGTTTCCCCACTGCGTCTGCTCTTACGCTCTCCTTAGTACCATGTGTTTGTCATGTTTAAATAAACCTCCTAGATGATATCTTTACAAAGATATTCACGCAATTCCATGTCTGCTTCTTCATGAACTTTACCAAGAATGGCATTTCTAGGAAGAGACCATGAATCACAGGGATTTTCTTGCTATCTCTCCCAGTTCCTGCTGGCTCCTGACTGTAGCACTTCAATGATATAAAGCATGATAAGACCATGGACAAAACACTTTATTTCCTTAATGATCACTAAAATATTCAAGGTACTTGTATTAGTGCAGGGAGATTTAACTTGCTTCCTAGACACATTCAATGTTTTTATGAGTTCTATTAAAATAAATTTCCTCTCATGTTCAGAAACTCTAGTATACCACAGACTGATTTAGGAAATTAATTATTCTATCTGCTCTGGCTAAAAATGACAGCAGGTACTGCCTATTTCTGAAAAGTTTCTAAGAAAGCAATAATACCATTAATCAATGGTAAGAATATACTATTAATTATTAGATGTGTATTTTAAATGGAAGGCATAAAAAATATCTGGGAACTTGTTAAGGATGAGGATTCCTGGGCCCACCTCCACAGGCACTAATTCAGAGGGTTTGGGCCACAGGATACATACTTTCATATGTACCACCTAGACCTCAAGATGTAAGTGTGAGGGAGTGATAGTTGTACTTAACTCATACAGTCGTTGGGTGATTTAGATGAGGTTTTACATGTGAAGAAACCAGTAAGCTCTACCTACTTAAGATTCTTAGGAATTAATATTCTTACTTATTCAAATATTTGAATAAAATAGCCCACGGCTAAGAACACCAACATAAGCAGTCTATTTCAACAGATCAAAATGCTCCAGCTGGTCCCTCCCCCTGTCCCTGCTAACAATGTATGTAATGTTTAATGTTCCTAAACTAATGTCCTTATATTAATTTTCCACTTTTGGATGACCTCAACTCAGTAATAATTGTGTTTCTAGGCACTGGATGCATTTTTAGCTGACTGAGTTTTGTTCTACTTTTTAACTATGATTCAACTTAAAACAAAAGAAAATAATGCATTTTCTCTCCTCTGTTAATCATCTCAGTAGAAAGTTGACTTTATGAGGAAAATCCTAATTTATGAGTTTTCTCATTTTCTTTGCAAAGGACACAGAAACATGACTTTCCTGTAGCAAAGAATTAGCATGGGATAAAACTTTATTACCAATATCTTCAGGTAATAGAATGTAATTGATTTCACCTAGATGTCTTTCAAAGTCAATTATATAATCTCATTTTTAAACTTCTTGAAAACACTCTTCAGTTATAGAGTTTATAAATGATTTTATGGTACTGTTACAGATTCTCACCAACATATAGGGTTATATCCATGGCTTAATATCTTTCCATAAATTAAATTTTAAACAAAGACCTATTCAGACAAAGACAAGCATGCATTTTATAAGTAAGTGCTGTGCACGTTGGAACACTTCAGGCTTTCCATGAAAAAAAAAATCATTAACTGCTTATCTTTTAGGACCAAGGACCTGGTGTTCCTGAAATCACTATCACATTTCACACTTATCTTCATGTGGAAATAGGTGGCTACTGTTGAATTCTAGTGAGAATGACACCTCTGAAATCTCTTGGCTTCACAACTCCTATTAAAGCCCTTAGAGAATCCTCTCTCTCACATAGCGCCAAACAGTATACTTAGGAGGTGATGTTCCTAGAATGAATTGGTTTCTAAAATTAAAAAGGAAAACAATTATGGGAATTGGAAAATGGTGAGGTGACAATCTATAGGGGAAAAAAGGCTAACACTAACAACAAAAAAAAGAGATAGAATAAATTTTCACGAAGATTGCCAAGTGTAGGGTAAGTGGAGGCAGTCTGGCTTCCTCATCCAGGTGTCTGGGTAACTAAGGGGGGCAGTGTTCCCATATCCTTGGAGGGGCCTGATAACCAGTGTTCTCATAGCCTTGAGACTGGGTCTGATAAACTGTTCCCATAACATGGAGTGCACTTGCAAGTGCAGAATTATATTTTATATAACGTCCTCCCAGTGTTCTGGCTTTGTTCCCCTCTAGTACTTAAACAGGCTGAGACTCCCTGCTGGGGGTGATGATGATGACAGACATGAAAGGGGACAGGTGTCACGATGGGTGCCATGCTGGGGAGCAGGGGCCATGACAGGAGACATGCAGATAGACACACAGCTTGTAGCGTGCATGGCTCGCCCACCCATGAATAAAGGCATGCCAGACATCCCAACAACTCCATGAATATTATTCCATCTGCACAAATACTATGGATGTGCCTGGCCTTGAGGAGTCACAACACACCAAGAAACTTAAGGAAATGCAGGAAGAAATAAATGATTTCCATTTGAACCACACTATTTGACTTAGCCATTAGAATGATGTCTTTTACGCAGATTTATTTCCTAGCAGAATTACTTGTAAGATGATGGTGTTCTCAATATTTGGGGTATGAGCTAAGAAGACCAGTCAGCCGGTGTGCCTGATGGAGGAGATTCCCAAGATGTGGGACATTCAGTATTAACATCAGGAAAAGTCTCAGGCAGATCTGGATGAGTTGAGCTTCCTACATGAGCCTTCGAACACACATCTGATAAAGAATTTCCCACACTCTCCGACAAGTTGCTCTACTGCTCTCTAGAACTTCCCTACTCAGGTTGGGCAAAAGCTAAATTGCAAAAAGAGTGGATGCTTCATTGACGTTTCTTCAGTTCCCTTCTTTGGCATGTGTTCCTTCTTTTCAGTTCTCATGTTTGTTCAGAGACCTAACATTCTTATCCTTTCATGGAGCTGTTCAAGGTGACTCTTCTTTTAGCTCTCTTCCAAACCACATCTATTATGTGAAAGTCAAATAGTCCTGTGCTGCAATTACCCACAACCTTGTTTCTAGCCTTGTGAAGATAGTATCAGTTGCTCTTCCTAAGGTGAGGCTACATAAGAAATACCTCTCCTAGGTAACAAAATACTACATGCAAAAAGGTACCTTTAAGGTAATCCTCAAGAAGAAAATATTTTAGTAGTATGACAGACATGAGAGAAGGAGAGAATATTCAGTAAGGCAGGACTTTCACCACACTCAGAAAAATTGTCTTTTACCTTACCTTACACAGTAGAGCACCGCCAATGCTACACAGTGGATGGATTCACAGATAAATGGCAAGCTTCACAGTGGTTAGATTCATAAAAAAGACATGTGCCAGACCTTTGTGAGTCTCCAGCTTTCCTCCATTCTAAATATGTGTCCATACTAAATGGATTTCAAAAGCATAATTGCCAAGAAAGCCTATGTCCATGAATATTTCAATGTCTCTTATGTAATGCGTTTCCATCATTACCCACATTATTGTTTGTATAGTATCCTGCACAGACTAGGCACACGATGGTTATTGATTGGCCAGTGAAGGCTTATTACCTAATGCATCATGATAATTTTTGCAGAGGACCCACAGGAATCAGTGGGATTCCATAGGTGTCTTTTTTTTAAACTTTGAGAAAGAAACGGATAGTTACTGGCCTTTGGTTTCTTGTTTCTTTGTTGCGGGGGTATGAAAAGAAATATAGTAGTAGCATAAATATGGAGCCACAGGACAGGAACAAATGAGAGAAAAAATAAAGACAGCACAAACTACAGAGGCAAGCAAATCAAATGTATTAAAAACTGAGATTTTTTTTTTGGTGCTAAAATGCACATTCATTCTTTAGAAAGAGAAAAAAAAGATTCTCAACAGCAAAGCTTCTCTATTCTTGGCAACAAAAAAATAACCACTATGGCTAAACTGCCTTAGGAGATGAATAGTGGAGTCAAACCTAAAGCACCTGAAATGGAAAACAAAAGCCAATTTACATTTCATTTAAGAGTAGCAAACAGATGGTCCAGATAATCATTTCAAAATTTAGTTTACAAAGAGAAAAACAAATCTGGAATTCAAACTCAAATGAGTTCGAAATAAAAAGCAAAGCATTAAAAAGAAGCATGTACAGAAACTACTACCCCCTCTCAGGGCACGTAATTCTGGAGCTTTTCTTTCTCCCTATCTTCTCTTCACTCCCAGGGCAAGGGCCGGCAGAACACCTCTTGGACATCACTACCCCATGTGGCACCAAATTCATAAATCACAAAGTCCAGGAGAATGGAGGAATTTTAATTAAAGGCCAAAGTTCTCCTTGATCTCCAATGTGGTCAATGTGAGCTTTACAACAAAACCAAAGAGTTTGCTTGAGAATATCTGCATTATCTATTAGTTTGAATCATGTTAAATTGCAGTTTTTATAGGTTAAGAAAGTACACATTGGCAATTTCAAATGATTAAACCTAATACATTATGATTTGATTATAGGAATATTGATATTTTAAATATATAGAGCTAAATATAAAATTAGGTGTATTCCCACTTGGATGCTTAAATGAAAAACAGTTTCCTTTGGTCACTAATTGTTCTGACACAAGGTGTGAACTCAAGTTCAGGGGCCCAAGAGGTCCATGTCTGGGCCATTTGTCCACCTCTCACTTGTTCTGCTGTCTTGGTCAGTTATCATGTTCTGAGTTGTCATATGAAACATCTGTTGTGGCTTCGCTTTCTGTTGTTGGGTGGTTTTCATTTTTTGACACTTCACTAGCTTTATTCATATACTTCATATTCTGTTGTTGGGTGGTTTTCATTTTTTGACACTTCACTAGCTTTATTCATATACTTCATATTCTGTTGTTGGGTGGTTTTCATTTTTTGACACTTCACTAGCTTTATTCATATACTTCATATACAGTTTCGAAATTAGTATGTTTGTTGATATTTTTACTGCTGCTTTCCCACATTTCATCTTTCTCCTACTCTCTCTTAGCTGTACACCTCTTGCGTTTTCTCCTGTGTGTGTCACCATCATCTTGTGGCACAAGATGCCACCTGAGAGTCCGCTCTTTCTTCTTTGCACATTTCCTTTGCCTGCTTTCATCTACAAGGAGACGGCATTTTGTTTCCCCACTGAAACCTCATAGTTTGGGAGGCAAACTTTTTAGCAAGGCCGCTGAGAAGAGAATTCTCCCCAAAAGAGAAACAAAGTCACCATCTCTCATTTCCTAGTTTTCTAGAAACAAGGTCCGAAGAACTGATTTCCTCATCATTGTGAGCTGAAGTTCAAGTTCAGCCTGAGCTGGGGTGAGTTAACTAAACTTCTGAGAGCCGATTAAAACATGTGTGTAGCTATAAATCAAGTAAACAGACTCATCTACAAGACTTCACTGTCAATTACATAAAGAAATGAGGGGTCACTAATCACTTAGTCTATATGTTATATAACACATCAACTCCAGTTCAAGATTCAGGGTTTTGACTAAACATATGTGGAGATGAGAATTGGGTTTGTAAATAAGATTTTGTCTGGCTGGTGGAGGGTGGAGCATCATTTAGGACAGACCCAAGCCATCAGCCTGCGATATCAAGGGCTCAATGAGAATACTTTGGAACAAAGCTTACTCAAGATTCCTCGGAATTTGGGAAATAATTTCCCAACAGTCATTTCCTTATAACATGATATTTGATGGATAAAATTGGGGTGAGCAGATTATCTAAATACTTATGAACACTGACCTTCATTTTTTTCTAGGCAGTGGGGCTCCAAATTCAGGACCATAGGAAGTTCTGGTCTAGGCAATATGAGACCACATTGTCCACAAAGAATCTGAAAACAATAATAATCCAGTCTTATCTGTTATCATTACCACCATGCCTCACATTTCTAAACAATATCAGTGATGAAATACTACTTCCTATAAAAAACCTTTTCTTGGTCTGCATTCTAAGTAATTGTTGTGGTTACCCCTGAGTTGTATAATACATGGGTAAGTTTCAAGTTAGTGCATTTAAAATGGGGTTAGTGCTTTTACCTGGGTTATAAGGACCCAGGTAAAAGCTTGGAGCAAGTTTATGACCCTACTCTGTGTGATACCATGGTACCATGCATTCTTGCTTTCAAATCACAGATTTAAATCAATAGGAATAATTCAGCAGTTGCTTCAATTCTATCATTCTATGGGACAACTTAGAATTTGTATTTGTATTTAAAATTTCAAACAGTGAAACAGAGTGAATTTCAAGTTTTAATATTTTTGTTTTTTAACCACAAATTTTTAAGATAGGAAGTCTTTTTCCAAGTTAAATGCTACTATTAAATGTATGATTGTTCTTCTTTTTAAAATTGGTGTTTGCTTCAACACTAAAGAACAAAACAAGAAAAAAAGTTATTACTGGTTGTTGCAGGGTTATTACCAAAAATAAATTTGTGGAACAGAGGAGGAGGGTGTTGAAATGCTCTAGTCTGGGTGTCAAACACACCAGTTTGCCACCGCTTCCAGGGAATGCTTAAGCTGGAGCTGGGAGCTCACTTTCATTTTCGCCCTTCTAGGGGGCTCTGTGACAGGTGCCAGGGCTCAGGTCACAGGAGAGCTGGGAAAAAAATCCACTCTGAGCACAGAGACACAGCCTCCATTGACACTTAAAGGGTTTTTATTAGCACAGCCTTCAGAAGCCACAATGCACAGGCTTTGGGGTAAACCTCTGATTTTCAAAAAATATATATTATCTATATCTTTGGAAATGATGCACCTCCAGACTTTAAAGGATGCAGAGGAGCATGAGGCTGGAAGCTCCCACTTAGAGATCTGAAGGACAGAGAGGCAGCAGGGTGCTGTGAGAAGAGCAAAGATCCTGATTTCTGACCACTGGATTTGTGTGGCAGGCCTGTGGCTGCCTGGACATGCAAAAGTGCAAGCATCCAGTCTCCCTAAGTCTGTTCCTCAACCCTAAATCATTCCTACCTCACAGGGTCACCGGGAAGGTACAATGAGACAGGGCAAATAAAGAGCAGTGCCTGGCTCAGAGTTGCACCCTGAGATAGCCAGCTGTATACAGAGCAAAAAAGAAAGAAGTGGTCTAGAGTGCTCTCTAAAGAAGATTAAAGGCAGGAGGGAGGTGAAGAACCCAGGAGGACTGACTCCTCGGGAAGTGGGTGCCCACAGGTCCTGATCTGCCTGGAGCAGACCTAACTGGGGCTGTCTAGCCCATCTTGATTATGGATGCTTCTCCTTTATGCTCAAAAGTGTCCCGGTGCTGATAACATTAGAACTTTCCTCTGCTTCATCAAGGAGGGAAAATATAGTCAAGAAGCATGAAGTGCTTTATTGTGATCACATGTGGTAAATAGCAGAAACTTGTCTTGTTCCAAAATCTTTTTACTGATCATATAGCTGCTGAGGATAGGAAGAATCTCCTAATAGTCCCAATTTTTATCTTGCTCCAGCCAGGACTAGATTATGTGTACCTCTGTAGGTTTTAACTTCAGCTACTGTGAGTCCTAGATATTTGTAACCTCAGAGTACCATGTAAAAACTAAGAGGCCCAAGCAACCCTTCTGTTACCATAAGGATTAGGTTGGTCTTTTAGTTTTCTGGTATGATCATCTCAAAATATGCAGTCAAGTGCATCCCAAACCATTGGTTAACCTAGATCCTTTTGTCCGTTCCGCTTTGACTGGTTTCTTGCTTATCAGTCCTAAGGGTTTCCCTTAGTGTCTGTCAGCTGCGAGTGACATGAACCTAGGTCAAATTGCAAGGAATTATAAGCTCAGAGAACTAAGTTCATGAGGAAAACTGGCTTCAGAACTACATGGATCCAAGAACCAGGCAATGTTACAGAACTTTCTCCATCATTCCCTGCTTCTCTTACATTCTACTGGATTTCTATTCGGACAGGTTCTCCTCAGCAAAACAGCTGCTGTAAGCCCCAGACCCAAATAATGCCATGTTAGTATGTGTAGAAAGGAGAATTTCTCTCTTCCCACAGTCCAGACGCTATATTTCATTGGTCTGACCTGGTCCAGTGCCACCAGTACCCACCCTAAGGCAGGGCACTAAAATGCACTAAACTGACCAGTTCTGGTTATTTGGTCATCCCAGGAGGTCCAGGGAAAGATATCAGTCCCACTCAATCTAAAAAGTCACAGAAGAAAAGTGATATTCTCCAAGTGAAAAATCAAGACACCATCAGCAGAAAAGAAATGGATACTAAATAGACAAAAGTAATAGGTTTCTTTGCACAGACCTACTCAGATGTACAGTGACCCTGATTTCTGTCATGTTTCCACAGGGGCTATTGGCCTTTTGGGACTGAAATTCCTTAACTTTCAAACTTATGTAAACCCCTGGTCCCAGCTCTAGCTCTGTACTCATCCACCATGACCAGCTGTTACCACGTGACAGGAAAATCCTTGGAAATCCGAGTGAGAAAGGTCTTCGAAGCTTCCTGAACATTTCACTTGGGTAAGAGGCTGCAGGATCTCTGTGTAATCTGTGACACAGTATATTGCTGCCTTTTAGCTTCTCCCAACGGGTTACTGGGGAGAATACTAAATTCAGAATCAAAAATTCCAAGTAAAGGTCAGCTGATTCCATGAAGGCCAGAGAAAGGAGGCCTGGGTGGAAGAAAAGTTTGGGACTCTGCCCATTTTTATGCATGACTAGTTTTTAAGGTGGGTGCTTATAAATATAGGCTAAAGAATATTTTTTGTCATTAATTCTGAAGTTAAACTAAGTTTCTTTGTATTGAACAGCAAGACATTTGTCAAAGCCTCTTGTTCCTGAAAACCATGAAAGAAAAATCCTGTCTCCTCTCAGAGAATGAATTTTTAACAAGTGCTTGGAAAAGTGAAAAGGTCAAATGTTGCATTAAAGCACATTGGAATTTTAACAATATTTGTAAAACAAAAAAAGAATTCACAAGCATTTGGTTAAATTGTGTTTTGTTTTCCAGATGTGGAAAATAAATCAACTATACATTTTTTTAAAGGCTAACCCTTTACACAGCAAACATTAACTTACACTCTGAATGGAGTTTTAAAAGAACAATATTTGGGGGGGGCAGAGGCTGGTAATGACAGAGGTTAAAAATAAGAAGCCCACATTCAAACCTTAAAAATGTGCAGAAAGGCCTCTCTTGTGCCTCACATTGTTAAGTGTCCCATTACCGTTTTATACTGATTCCGTGACCCTCTCAGAGAAGGCCCTCAAATGTCACTCTATCTGAGAAGTCTTCAGTGATTGCCCAGTCTCTACCTATTCATTCTGCTTTGATTTTTCTTCATTGAATTATCACTTTCTACTGTTGTATTACATATTTTTGATGTGTTCCATTGTTTGTTTCCCTCAGTGGAGAGAATCTCTAAGAGCCAGTCTGTTCTGTTTACCATTGTATTTCAGGGACCTGCCCCGAGCCTGGCACAGAGCAGGTGTCAGCGGCCATCTGTTGACAGTGCTGTTGTAGAATGGACATCTGGAAACAGTATTGACAGTCAAATTTAATAAAAAGGATAATGTTTATAAGCACTATTTTTATTACTTTAAGTGAAATTTTAAAAATAGAGCCTGGTGGAAATTTCTACCAGTTTCTCAACCTATAAAACTCTGACCCTGAACACAAGTGATTTGGGGTAAAGAAAAAGCTGTTGGTGTCTGTTTTCCCCAGTGGTTATCTCATTGTTGGCCCATTCTTTGGATACTTGCAAAGAAAAACCACAATAAAAAGTCCAAACATTCCAACTTTTAGGCACCATGTGAAAACCTAATTTCATTGTGAATAGTTGACAAATTATATTTTGGGAGAAAGCTTATCAACAGTTTAACAACTAGGTCAGTCATTATCTGTTGTTTTATATCCCACATAAAATAGTAACTAAGAATTTTAATTTTTTTCCATTCATTTTTATATTTTTTAGCAAACACTATAATATAAAGCACTATGGTGGAAAGGTTAAGAAATCAGACTTTTGGGCTATAATTCTGGACCTACTGTTTGATAGCTATGTGAGTTCAGACAAGTTACCTATATTCTGAAATCCTGTTTCCTTACCAGAAAAAATGGAGAAAATTACAAAAATTATAGCATCAAACTCATGAGGACAAATGATTTAAAACTACCAAACAATAACAACAATAAAAGACCCTTTTAGAATCTTGTAGAATAGGGCCTTCCTTTGAGTATGTACTTGTTAAATATTTACTAATATTGCTTCTTTATTTATTCTAGGGTTGGTTCTTTTTTCTCAAGGGTTTAACATTTCAATTGTGGGTTGGTAATTTGAAAGAAATTCAACACAGTTTTTTTCAAAAATCCAATCCCCTGTGCCTAAAATACAAGCCTTGCACTAATTATGCTAAATAAAAAGCAAATTTACATGAGATATATTGTCAACTAAAATAAAATTAAACAATGCTCACCATAGAAAATAAAATGCATTTCAAAAATTCTGTGTCTGTGTGCACAATATCCTTTGCTTATCTGTGTAAACCAGCTACCATGATTACTAAGACTAAATTTTCTAAAGAAAATTAGATAATAACAAAAAACCTCTTTATGCTCAACTTTTGTCAGGGACAAAAAGAAAGAGAAAAAAAAAAACAGCATGAAATGATGAGACCAAGTAATGAAAATCTATTCACAATGATAACTTTTAAGAGTAATTTCTCTCAGGTAATTCATTGGACTGTTACTGTCGATCTCCAGAGTGACAGCTAATGTAAATGAAACTACTAAAAGTGGATTATCACAGTAAGAGAATACTCAGGCAATAATGTATTAGAAATCTATCCAAAGCATTTGGGGAGAAATTTAAGAGATGACATGTCATCTTTAAAAAAAATTTGCATTTAAGTTAATGAACACAACACACTTCTTCAGATATGTATGATTACAAACCTTTCTTGCAGATATGTATGATTCTCTCAAGATTTAACTTGAGGGAGAAAAACATTAAGTACCATTTAGTGTACAAAATTTTAAAGGATACCCTCTTTCAGAAGCTCATGCAAGTGGTCTTTGCAATGCTCATGTTGAGTTGCTATTGTGTTTGTTGTCCAGATACCTACACACTGGCTTTCATAACTGATTGGTTTTATAACACATATGACCATTACTCTGGATAGAAATATTCACTGAGTTGAATGGTTTGCTAGTGTAAGGAATGGCTCTGTGCACTGACTGACGTGGGGAGCAGCAGATAAGGGAGCAGCTGCAAGTTGTGTTTAGATGGGCACGTAGGGAATGTCAAGCAAAATGACCAACTTCAAGGCAGGAGAAGAGGTGGGTAATTCTATGTAGGGCAGAACCTCTTGTTTGGAAAGATAGATGTCAGAGGAGGGGTTGCAAATGGAATTATACTTTCCATAGACCAGATCCACATGTACAAAGGCTGGTTAACAGAAAGGAAGTCATCTTGGCTGGGACCCATTAGCAGAGAACTCTGAAGCCAGTAAACTGCTAAACTAGTATAGAAATTTGACTAGCAATAATCCAGAAATTATTGGGGTTTAATGTTAAAAAACATTTTGAGACTATTGCATTTGAAAGGAGAAGGCACCTTAACATTCTTCAAATACTTTCAAGCAAATGATTAAACCAACCTATGCATTGACTCAGAAGTATATAGCCCTGGTCAAACTTTTATCTAATTCCTTACTTCTTAGTCCATCTTGAAATAGCATACATTATTTTTTTTTAGACCCAAGACAAGATACTTGTTTCAACAGAGCTGTTTCACATCTACATGTTGTGTGGAGAGGTTGGTTAATCACTTGGGCTCCCGTGGAAGGCAGCCTTCAAGATGGCCCCACATGAGTGAGCTCTTCCACGTTCCCAACTTCCTCATCATCCCCTCCCTTTTTTTTATTGTCGGTGATAACAATGTCTCTCCTTTGAGCCCTGTGAAGTCCTCTTCCATTTATTAAAACTTGCTTCCAGGGAAAACTTTGAAAATGTGTCCATTAAAAACTGTTGGACTTCCTCTCTTAGAGAAAAGGCTTGCACTGGAATAAGAAAGCTAACCTGGGAAACTGCAAGCATCAATGAGCCAGAAACTTATGAATTAATATATCAAGAGTTGTCATTTACTGACCAGTGAGTATGTGCAGGCACTGCTCTTCTGTGTGGGAAGGGAGAGTAGTGGCATCAGTGGGGCCTATACCTCTTGCAGAGGGACTTAACCTATATAATAATCATATAATTCAAAAGAATCAGGCACTGTCTTTGGTTGTATCCAGTGGATTAGAGTATACAGTAGAAGATCCCAAAAGTCAAATAGAAATATGCTAAATATTTTAGGGTAACAGATATCAACACCAGGAAAAATAGAGCCAAGTCGTAAATATAAGCTAGCCAAATATTGGCAGCATAGCCTAATAATTAAGAACCTAGACTCCAAACTCAGACTGTTGGGTTCGAGTCCTGGCCCTGTTACTTACCAGCTGTGTGGGCTTGGGGCATTCCTTAAACTCTTTGTGCTTCAATTTGCTCCTCTGTGGAAGAAAGATGATAATGATACTAATATCTAATTTACAAGCTTATTAAGAGCACTAAATTAGTTAATATACATAAACTGCTTAAAACAATGCTCCATACAAGTTGGTTAGTAAATAAAAATCTCAAGATATAATTCACTCCCACCTAAACTTACAGTTTTCAGTCACTGGCAATATTCAAGGATGGGTCCTGGAATGCAAGCAGACTCCCGGAGGACAAGGATCTTTGTCCCTTTTCTTTAGTCTTTTGCCTAGATCAATACCTGCTATAGATCATGCTCCAAAAATATTGTGTTGAATAAAGATATGAGCCTCCTTGGTAGTTACAAGGAAGAGTTCTGTATGAGTCTAAATCTGGAGAAAGTGACCTCTGAAGAATTTTTCGCCTTTAGGTTCTGTAATTTCTTTAATGAACTAATGCATCAGAATGGTACAATACTAAAAGTATGTCTAGGTGATTTAAAACAAAATTATGTCTATTTCCCTCTTCCTGCTTTCTTTCTTTTCTTTCTTTCTTTCTTTCTTTCTTTCTTTCTTTCTTTCTTTCTTTCTTTCTTTCATTAAGTGTTCTTTTTCTAGTCAAAAGGTTACACAGGAACATAAAGTATGCTATTAGGGGTCTCCAGCCATCTCTATGTGTGTCTAATCATTGTCTTCTTTTACAGTTTCCCATCTCCAGGCCTTTCAGTCAGGTCAGGGTGGCATTTCACTGCCCTTTATGTGTATGACAAGTGCAAACAGAGGAAGAAAAGAAACTGGAGTGAAGAAAACCAGAATTGGCCCCGCAGTTTTGAAGGTGCTATTCAGCTGGTTCCCATTCAGCCTGCCTCATCAAGCCCCCAGAGTTCATCTTGTCCCTCATCTTACACCCTATATGTGGTGACAGAACTACAGTTCCTTTCTCAGAGTGGAGCCTCGCCCACACTTCTGCTTGTCACCCGCCACTTCGACAGCTATACGGTCAATACCTGCAAAGCTGGCCTGCCTCACCTCAGAGCTGCGATGAGCTCTGGTTCCATGGCTCTCACACTGAGGGTAGAAACCTCTCAGCAACAGTACTAAAAGATAATAAAGGCCCCCCAAATGCTCTCTCCTAGAACTTGTTTTCATAATTCCCCTAAGAAATCAGAATGTGACTGCTCTCCTCTCCAAGGAAATGAAATAGTCAATTCAGCTACTTAGATCAATTTAAAAACTACCCCCCAATATTACATCATTTTGTCTGGAACAATGAAATAACTGACTTGCTGACAGTTGCGTGGACTATCTGTAGACATAGGAAAAAATACTTTGAATCAGGTCAAGTCATTCTGCCTTTGGGATTCTAAATTTACTTGTATTCTCAAATAAAAATGTTCAATTATAGTGGGGGGAAATAAGATTATTCTTTTAGCTCAATAAGCAACCAAGAGTTCTTTCTTCATGTTTTGACATTTAATCAATCAGAAATTGCTTTTGGAAAAATTGTATCCTATGAAACCAACCCTGCCTATAGGATTTTTCTTTAAAAATCTGGATATAGGAGTAAAATCAGAATGTGGGCTTTCACTGACCACGATTCTATGCCTTTATCCCTAGCAGAAGATGCTGCCACTGCTTTCCTTTCATGATCCCTGACAGGTGTGAATGTTTGTTAAAGTTAAATATTAAGTGTCTTAGCACACAAGATACAGATGATATATTATAGAATTGTACACTTGAAACCTGTGTAATTTTATTAAATAATGTCACCCCAATAAATTAAATAAAAATTTTAAAGCATTTTTCCCTCACCAAAAGAAAAAAACAAAGATTAGGCAGCACCATGTAATGAAACTCCAACAGGCCTGGCGTGGGACTCACAGGGTCCAACTGCTGTCACTGGAAAGCTAGCAGTGACTTCACTTCCCTAAGCCTGAGCCCTCTGGTTTACAGAGGTGAGAATATCTACCTTGGAGAGTGTTTTAAAACTACTCCTTGGTGATCCCTACTGTGAGGGACCTTACTGAGCACTTTTTAATGCTCACAATAGCCGTATGAGGGGCTACTGTTCCATGGATTCACTCATGAAGAGATGGAGGCTAAGAGAGGTTAATTCACTCACTGTAGCTAGGCCCCAGGCCTGCTGGACATCCTGTCACCATGTTACCTCCATGCCATCTGGAGAGTCAATCATACAGCTGGAAAAATATGAAATACTAAGCATCTTTTATTTTCTTTGTCTCTAATTATATTACCCCCTAAGTTTGGCTCTAATCATAAAAGACTGATGAAAACTTTTAACATATTAATGATATTTTATGTGTCAGTATCCTAGCATTTATCCATTAAGACTGAGGTCTTACTGTTCTCTCCAAGGTTCAGAGAAGTTAAGAGATTCTCCCAAGACCACACATAGGTAACAGGTGGTTTTAGTTCAGACCTGTCTGTGTACAAGTCTCACGTGTTCTACTTATGTCATGTTATGAATTCAGAAGGAAAGAGATTTTGAGTGAGCTAAGTCAGGAGGTAGCAAACTTTCTGCAAAAGAACAAAACAAAACAGATACTATTATTTTAGACTTTATGGGCTATATGCTGTCTGTCACAACTACTCAACTCTGCTGTATAGCGCAAAAGTAACTATGACAAAACACAAATGAACAAGTGTGGCTGTGTGTGTGTGTGTGTGTGTGTGTGTGTGTAACACCTTATTTTCAAAAGCAGGTGGCAGGCCAAATGTGGACCATGGGTCATAGCTGGTTGAGCTCAGTATTCTGGCCATTCAGGACAACAGTTAGTCTATCATTTGTCTAGTAGAAGCAAGAAGTTCCCTCAACTGAAGGTAAAGGGCAGAGTTACAAAGGTGAAGGGGCTCTCTGATATTAATGGTAAATTAAAGTAGATAATGCCATCATAAGAATCAAAGAAGCATAATAGTTATGGATGGACTCTGGACTATTTGGGTCACAGGTTTGGACCCTCCAGCTGTATGGCCTTGGTCAAGTTACCCTGTAAACTTCTCTATGCCTCTGCTAATACCTGTAAAGTATATAAAATATGGCCTAACCAATATATGACATGTATTACTTAGGCCCTATTCTATGTGTGAGCAGCCAAGTTCGTACACACACAAACACAAGAAGAGGCAAAAGCAGGTTTACAGGTGTGAGTACACAAATACAGGGTTTATTCTTATATTTATTAATTATTGTATTATTTTCCATATGAACAATTTTAAGCCTACTTTTGGTCCACCCTGTACATATGTGTTAGTTGTGTATCTTTATTCATTGCATCAATCTTTATATAAAGATTGACATTGTAAGGATGGAGTATAATCTGGCAGTAATCAAATTTAAGAAAGGAGTGAGCAGAAATTAATGTCGAGATTAATGTGTGTGTGTATGTATATGAGTATATACTGTAATACCTATAAATATATATGTATAATGCACATATATATAAACTATCCAGAAAGTAACAGCCATGTAATATGAAAAATAGACACATTTATTGAAGAAGATAGAAGATACAAGAAACACTGTACATAGGACAGTGATACCTCAGTCCCTTTCAAAGTAGGCACATTGAGACCTCACACAGTTGTCCCAATAGCTATCAGCTGTCCCATTTTATTTTTATGAATCTCATCAATGGTCTGAAATCTCTTCCCTTTCAAAGGTGATTTTACTTCGGAGAAAAGCCAGAAGTCACAGGGCACCAAATCTGGGCTGTAGCGGGGCTAAGTCAGCTGGGTGATTTGATGTTTCACCAAAAAACTCTGCACTAGACTTGATGCATGAGCAGACAGACACGTTGCCATGATGAAGTTGCCAACCACCAGTTGTCCATAGCTGTGGCCTTCCAAATCATCGGAATAGTTTCCTCAGAGGAGTGTTCAAGCTTCATGAAAAAATTGATGCAGACTCATTGCTCTACTCGCTGTCATTTTGAATGTGATGGGCACACAGTACACATGCTCGCTCAATGGCATCTACCATTCCTACAGAGAAGTCGTCATTGTTCACACACACACATTCCAGCCCACTCTCCTTGGCTGCCAGGTTACATCAGTGTTGCACAAACCATTCTCATTAGGTTAACAATGGCTGGACTTTTTCCAGACATACCTTATATATGAAAAGAAAAATTGTTTCTATTACTCTATTACTATTGATGTATATAAAACCACCCTAAATTTAATGGCTTAAAGAAACAACATTTTTTTTTTAATTTTGCAAACAAATCTGCAATTTGAGCAGGGCTATCTGGAAAAACATGTGGCGTTAGCTTGACAAAGACCTGGAGCATTCATTTCCAAACTGGCTGGATATTGACTGGGGGCTCTGTTGGGGCTGAGAGTAGGTTTATCTCCATTTGGGACTCTCATTTAGCTTGGGTTTTCTTATGGCAAGGTGGAGGGTTGCAAGGATGAGTAATCTAAGAACAAGCCATAATGAAACTATATAATTTTTTTAAGACCTGAACTTGGAATTAATGTAGCATCATTTCCCCACTTTCTATTTTTTAGAAATGAGTTAGTAAGACAAGCCCATATTCAAAGGGACAAGAATTAGATTCTATTTCTTAATGGGAGGAGTGTCAAAAAATTGTGAACATGTTTTAAAATTCCAAAGTGTACCTATTGGCCACGAATTACTTATATATGTCCCACCCACAAAAAATATCCATAAATTCACCCCTTTCAGGAATCCCCAATATTATGCCTGGCTTTAGGTTTAAGGCTTAGAATCTTATCATCAAATCAGACTCAGTTACGAATGAAGCCTCTTGGGTGAGGTTTTTTGTGTGGGTGTGTACCCTTCCTTTTACTCTGATTGACCTGTGAGCAAAATAAAAACTATATGCCCAATGTGTGATTTTGCGATATGCATTGAATAACCATTATAGATATTGTGGCTGGTAATAGAGGAAAATGAAAGCACATAACAGTTACTGGTTCATAGTAATTTTGAAACCCAGCTAAACAAACATCGCCAATTCCCTTTTTAGATCTCAGTCCTACTGCCTAGAAAAAATTTCCCTGATGCTCTTGGGTCTTCCCTCCAGGTTCTTGGCTCACATTTTAAAATATCTTCCCTTTTATGTAAAATGTGCCCTGTATGTGAAGCTGAGTAGTTTCATCGTTCTGCTTCCTGCCCATGGCCATTCTGGAGCTCAAAGACCTCTTTGTATTTCACACCATTTCTCTCCTTTTCAGTCCATTCTGGCAATATTAATCAACAAGATTTTGTCATTGTATATTTTTGTTTAAAAATGTAACCATGTGTGGTAATAGCTGTTAACAAGACTCATCATGGTGATCATTTCACAAGATACACAAATATTAAGTCATTATGGTGTACACCAAAAACTAATATAATGTTATATGTCAATTATATCTCAATAATCAACCCCCCCCCAAAAAAAAGTACCTCTCTGGGTGTCCTATCATTCTTATTGAAGAATATTTCACTAGAAAATTACCACACCTGCCAATCTTTTTACTATAAACCTTTCTCTCCCTTGGGATTATTATAAAGCTACTATGGTACCACAGCTTTAAGATTATTAGATGTTCTGTTGTTTAATTCAGAGAGTGTGTCTGATGCCCTTAGATTCTCAGAGGAGTGTAATTTCAAATGATGTAACAGACATTACCCTAAATCTTTCTAAAGTATTATAAATAAAAGTTCTGACTTTTCATTTTGAGCTTTGCCCTGACATCCTTCCTTAATTTGGGAACCTTCTGCTGTACAAGGAGACTGAGAATGAGAAATAATTTTATATTTATATGTATCAGGTGTCAGATCTTTCATCTATTTTCTTAAAATTTACTTGAAAACTAACGTTATTTTTTAAATTCATCTCTACATACTTATCTGTGACTAAAAGAAGCCATTTGGTATTTTCAACATTCTGACTGGAATTCCTAGTCAAATCTACCAGTTCATTAGGTATCTTTTGTATTTTCCATGCCACTGAAGGTGATTGTTTTACTAAAATTTCTGCCGCTAATAAGAATCATTTTTTCTAGTTTTCCATAACAATCTTCTCACTTTCTTTTATCCCTCTAATAGGCTCCTCATGGGCCATTAGGTTTCTGATAACGGTCTTGATTCAAACACCTCTCCACTTTTTCCCGCCACCCCATCCCAGAGTCAATGCCCTTTGTCTTAGGTTGTTACAGCAGCACCCAACTTCCAATTCTCAGAATCTCTTGCAATTATCTACTACCACATGGACAAAATCTTCTCACACAGTGGCTTAAAACAATGCTAACACTTATTTCGCTCACTAATCTGGGGGTTGACAGGGCTTGGGTAGGCAGTTCTCATTCAGGATTGGTCACATGCAGTTGTAGTTGGACAGTGGCTAGGCCTGAAACCGTCACAAAGGCTTCATCACTCACAACTGATGTCTACACTGGGAAGGCTCAAACAGCTGGGGGTTGGACTAGCTGGGGTCCCTCAGCTAGTCCACGTTCTCAGTTTGGTATATCTTCATGGTCCTTCCATGTGGTGGACACAGGGTGGCTGGATGTCTTACATGGGAGCAAAAGCTCCCAGACAGAATGTCCCAGGAGACACTGGTAGAGGCTACACAGGCTTTTCCTACCTCATCTTGGAAGTCACCCAGGATCTCCTTGCCTGCATTCTATTTGTCAAGGCAGCCCCAAAGACGTCCCAGGCTTAAGGAGGGGGTGGGACATGGATGCCACTTCTTCATTTCTCCCTCTGAAAATTTACACACATTTTAGCTCCAACTCAGAAATGCTTTAAGGACCATTAATTTCAGCAGAAAAGGCAATCCAAACTTCGATAATGGAACAAGTGTATGCCAATAATGTTATTAACATCCCATGTGTGAGGTGATTGACTTGTGTGAATGGTCAGGAGGAAGATGATACCTTTATTTTTTAAGATTTCATTTATTTACTTTTAGAGTGAAGAGAAGGGAGGGAGAAAGAGAGGGAGAGAAACATCAGTGTGTGAGAGGTATCAATTGCCTCTCACAAGGCCCCCAACCAGGAACCTGGTCTGCAAACATGTGCCCTGACTGGGAATTGAACCAGCAACCTTTCAGTTCACAGGCCAACGTTCAATCCACTGAGCCTCACCAGCCAGGGCATATAGTCTTTTTTAAAAGATGGTGATGTCAACCTGTCAAAAATGCAAATTGGGAGAATAAATTGGAGGGGATTTAGAGGAAGGGAAGATATCAAGTTCTTAACACAAACATGGATACTTCTTTTTAGGAAAGTTAGACTGTTATTTAGGAAAGAAGGTTGAAAATGATACCCTCTTTTCAAACTAGGGAAACTCCAAGGTATAACATTGTTCTAAGAATATCAGGCTTGGGAAACTTGCTCCATTGGAGGCTGGCAGGAAACTCCCTTTGCACAGAGATCAATATCTTTATACCTTGCTCTGCCAGTGCAAGTAGGGAACTTGCTCTCAATCCTTAATGGCCTTTCAGAAAGTTACAAGGCATATTTCCTTATGTTCTCTTTATATGTATTCTTGGTAGAAATCAACCAGTGACTGCTATTATAATTTAACATTTATTTTTTTTATCGGAGAATCTCATAAATTTTGTATAAGAGCATTCAAGTTCAAAGTCATAACAAAATTTAAGGAGGCAATACCAAGCCACATAAATTTTGCTACTCTACTCCTGGGCCACTTTATCTCTAAGCCTTCTTTTATTCTTATGTGTAAAAAGAACTGGTGGATGTTGACTTCTATAATTGACTCCTATAAACATGAGTATTGGATTAAGAAGTGAATAGAAAGCATAAAATATCTTTTAACTAATTTCTCTTCCAAGCCCTCTCATGGTGCTGTCACTGTGGGATTAGGTGGGTGAATTTTCTTTCTTTCTTTCTCTTTCCTTCTTTTTCCTTCCTTCCTTCCTTCCTTCCACTTTCTTATTTTTTCTTCCTTTCATTCATTCATTAATTCATTAAGTCATTCATTCAAAGAGTCTAAATTTTTTATGTCTAAACCATTATTAGATCTAAACTGATCTCAGAAAAGCACTGCCATCTGGCACAGTCCACTTTTTTTTTTTTTAACTTTATTTTAATTGTTGTTCTTATACAGTCTTCTGTTTTCTACTCCCATCCCGTCCCTCCGCCCCAGCCCTCCCCAGCTCCCTTCCATTTCCACCCCCCCCCTAGCTTTTGTCCATATGTCTTTCATACTTGTTGCTCTAATCCCTTCCCCTTTTCCCTGGATATTCCTATCCCTC